>JAOWBN010234239.1:0-12421 GCA_028565015.1 Pinguicula moranensis
CCCGAAGTTTCTGGTAGTGGATCATCTCGAATTTCTTCAAGAATGATCTTGCTCCCACTACTTTCCTTGGAGAGGAATTCCTCCTCCAAGAATACACTATGTCGAGCAACAAACACTTTGTTATCCAATCTCTTATAGAAATAGTAACCCGTGTTTTCCCTCAGGTATCCTATGAAGAAGCATTTGTGAGATTTAGACCAAGCTTGTCAGGCATCAAACGCCTAACATATGCTTCACGGCCCCAAATCTTGAGATAAGATAAGTTAGGAACCCTTCCCTTCCATATCTTATACGAAGTCTTGTCTAGTGATTTGGTAGGAACTCTATTTTAGGTGAACATAGGCGTTTCAAGGCATATCCCCAAAAGGATAAAGGTAATTCCACACGACTCATCATCGACCTTACCATATCCATCAAAGTACGATTTTTGCATTCGGACACACCATTTTGATGTGGTGTTCCAGGTGCATTCAATTGGGGAACTATTCTACAGTTTTTAAGATGATCACGAAACTCAAAACTTAGGTACTTGCCACTGCGATCTGATCGCAGTGCCTTAATCTTCTTCCCAAGTTGATTTTCGACTTCATTTTGGAATTCCTTGAATTTCTCGAAGGATTCAGCCTTGTGAATCATCATATACAGATAGTCATTTCTATAGAAATTATCAGTAAATGTAATGAAGTACGAATACCCACCTCGTGCACTTGTGCTTAGAGGACCACACATGTCTATATGCACTAATGCTAACAGCTCAGTGGCTCTCTCGGCGACCTTGTTAAAAGATGCCTTTGTCATCTTCCCAAGTAAACAAGATTCGCACCTATCAATTGACTCCCAGTCAAAATAATTTAGAAGTCCACTCGTTTGGAGCTTCTTTATGCGATTCTCGTTAACATGACCTAAGCAACAATGCCATAAGAGGGTTGAGTTATCATTGTTTAATTTGAATCGTAGTCCTTTTCGGTTTAGGTATGCTCTTGTTCCTAGCTGGAACCATACCCTTACCTTTTACTGACCCTTGAACCTTTCCTTTTTCTTCTTCTTACCCACCCTGTAATACACTGACACTGATAATACATCAGATGCCCGCCTGATGGAAGTCTCAGCCGTCGATAGCATCGAATGCAACTCATTCAATGGCTTCACAATTCCTGCCATATTATAATTCATTATAAACATTGAAAAGCTCGGTGGCAGGGAATGTAGTATGAGATCAGTGCAGAGTTCTTTGTCGATGGTGGAACCCAACTTCCCAAGTTGTTCTATTAAACCCATGATCCTTTGAACGTGCGTACTGACCGAGGCCTCCTCAGCCATGTGACATTCAAAAAGTTCTTTAGCCACACAACATCTTTCACATCGCGCCTGCTCTTGAAACATATTCTTGAGCCCGCGAATCATATCGTATGCTTTCCAATCCTCAAAACATTTTTGAAGATCGGAAATCATGGATACGAGCAAATGAGGCAGCTAACCTCATTTGCTTCATCGACTTTCTTCTCATATTGATCCATTTCAGCACGAGAAGCTGTAACAGGGGGAGGTAAAGGAATAGGTACGTCCAGGACATGGTCCTTCTTTTGATTCTTTAGAACAATTTTGAGATTATGATACCATTAAGTGAAATTAGAACCTTTGAGTTTGTTTTGTTCAATGGCAGATGCGAGGGGATATGCATTCGGAATCTTAGTTTTCATCATCTACAAAACATCAAACAAAATGCAAAGATTTAGTTCAGTTTCATGTTGTGTGTTCAGTTCACAATATAGTACTGAATCCTACTACATATATGATTGTGTCTCTCTATGTAGTAGGCTTGAGATCCATATTTTATCAGACCAAACCAGCGTCGGCACAAACTTGAAATGGATTTATTTAGGTAAACCAACCCAGTTAATCACATGCCCCGCATATGACTCACAGTTTATTAACTACACCCAGTGTAAGTTAATACCTTGCACTAAGGCTCGAACACGGTACGATAACCCTATTAGACAAACCTATTCAATGTGCCCCGCACGACCTCAACTCCTAAATGATACAAGGAGACGCTTACTGAGTAGGATCACGTCAACCCTATTCCAGTAGTTTTGAAGAGGATAGAATAAGAAGTGCATTACGTCCTAATTTTTTTCTTAGGGACAATTTCGCGCTTTGAAGTCAAGTTAATTTACATTAACATTCAAAAGCACGAAGAAAGCATTTAAATAAATAAATAAATGCGTAATGAAATAATCACATCACATGCAATTATTTTTGTTGAGTAGTATAACATCTTCAATCTTGAAGTGTCATCTACGTGGCCGAATCCACTCCTCGAGCAGTTGAATGTTGCTTCGAG
This sequence comes from Pinguicula moranensis, assembly GCA_028565015.1. Classification (NCBI taxonomy): domain Eukaryota; kingdom Viridiplantae; phylum Streptophyta; class Magnoliopsida; order Lamiales; family Lentibulariaceae; genus Pinguicula; species Pinguicula moranensis. The sequence goes on from JAOWBN010234239.1 coordinate 2,345, forward strand.
ATTTCATCCCATGACCTCGAACTAACATACTAACTACCCGGCACAAGAGACTTTAATTTTGGCATAAACAAGTTGCCAATTTAAAGCGATGGCATAACACGTTGCCATGAATCAATAAATGGCATAAGATATTACCACAAATTAACAAAAGGTAGAGACAGGCAAACGTGCGTGCCGGGCTGCACCGCACGATTTGTGGGCTGAAAAATTTAGCCTGACACGTGCACGTTTATAAAACGTGAGCGTGCCAAAAAAATGCACATTTTTTAAACGTGAGTGCCTTTGCTGGGCCATTCCGCGTGCAAATAGATCACGCATGTTTGCACATTTTCTATTTTTTTAATTATTTAATAAAATTAATAGTGTAGTTTAAATGAAAAAAAATTTGGTGTGTGCCAGCTCGCACTGCACGCTAACCCGCACGGCACGTACAGTTTGCGGGCTAGATTTCAATCCCGGTATGCATACATTTTATAAAACGGGCGAGTATTACACGCACGTTTTCTGAAAAAAAAAAAAATTGGCCCGCACGCATGCACGTTTTAATGTAAGCAATTTAGGCGCGTTTGTACGTTTTTTTCGTGTATGCCGTGCCTAACCCGTTTGCAAGCACATGTTTGTCTGTCTCTAATAAAAGGCTCAACTGGCCATATTACAAACATGCATCATTAATGAAATAATCATGTCACACTACCCAACAGCCTGCAAAACCGAGTTAGCACAAGGTAACACGATATGCAGCAAGATATAACTAACATTCCTAATTAATCCAATTAAATAGAAATGCAATTAATCAATTACGGAAGCATGAAACACCCCTCAAATATTCAATTTAACATAAAATTGAAAACAACAACTAGTAGTTTTAACAAATCCGTACAATTGAACATCAATTGAATCAATACACATAATTAATTGATCAATAAGTCCATTAATCAATTCCCAATTGACCAAATATATGCAAAATCCGAAATTCCCAAATTGAATTTTTTTTTCAAATTGATCCAAAATTGGGCATTTAGACAAATTGATGCAATTAACTCTCAATTAAGCTAACACAACTTCAATTTAATCAATTAAGCACCAAGAAATCAAAATTGCATAGAATTTAAAAATTCCAAATTCCAAATTTGTGGCTTTTCGAATGCATGGATCAAACTTGCAATTGATCACTCAATTCATTACACAATTGAAGACCTAATTGAATAAAATCTAGCAAAACCCGAAACCCCCTAAATCTAGGGTTCTTGAACATTTCGGATTTTTCAATCCCAAAATCAATTGAGCACTTAATCATGTAATTCATGCTTGCAATTACACGATTAAACTATGAATTGAACCAATTCGAACAAAACCGAAAAATCCCAAATTAGGGTTCTTTGGATTTTTTTCTCAATTCGATCGATTTCCAATTCAATCTAAATCAGACTCAGTTTAACTCCAAGAACACGAATTAAATACGCTCTCGCTTTGATACCAATGTTGGGCAAAATTCGAGTTTCGAATTTTTTTGAAGATGTTCAAATCCTAACCAAGAATTTAAAACTTAGCCCAGGAATTACGTCTATTTATGTTCTTGATTAAGGGTTTAGCAAACTAACCAAGAAATCAATAAACCTGTACGAATATCAAATTTTTGTGGCTTACGAAAATTGCCAAATAGGAGATTCTCTACCATGTTTACTCATTGGACGGACTGATTCTCGGATTAATGGATTCACGACGGTAAAATGGCAGCGACATGGCTGAATTCACCGGAAGATTTCTCGAGTTTGGTCGTGAATTTCTTCTTTGCGTCAAGAATCTTACGGAAATCAGTTCTTCTACCTCTTCGACCGATCGAAGACGAGACAAATAAACTTATCTCATTTGGGTTCAAAGCCCATTTGAGGCAAGTGATTGGGCTCGAGTTTTACTCTAGCCCAATTGCAAAATAATTACTTGGGCAAAATCTCATTGAGACCAATTGCAATTGAATTGAGTTCAAGTCCCACCGAAATTAAATTTGCTCTCGTACGTGAAACCCATCAATTATGTCCCACATAATTAATTCTTAATTCTGCTGTTCTAGATGGAGCGACCCAATAGGATACATATCAAGATCGATAACGAATTCATCTCATTAATTTATAAATCATAAGCGGCATCTAACAATGCATTATGATATGATCTAATAAGGATAAATCGTGATCCTTCCATCTCATTTAGTATTAATTATTTTCTCACTTAATATCCAATATTTAATGTCAAGCGTAGGAATATCCCACTAATTAGTCCCTAGTCTTGAGTCATTAGCAAATGAACAACTAGATGACTATATGGACTAGCATGTGGATTAATGTATGATCATGTTTCACAGATTATTGATACGGGGTATTTATTTAATCACATGAAATATGAGTGTTGGACTTGATCAATATTGACTTGCTGTATGGATTGTGTTTATATCATCAGCAAAGTCATATAGTATTAATTCAGTTATCTGAGATATTCATAATACTGGGTGATGAATGTATATTATGTGAGATTATCGAACGCTCCTTTTAACCGAGGGGTTATAAAGCTAAATTTTTCGAGTATGCACGATTCATGCTGCAAGTTATGAATTATCAAGATGATACTTATGTCCATCCCATCTTGGATGAGATTATTAATATCCCTGAGTCCCTTGATCCAGTAATAATTGTTACGCATACATTTGTGATTATGGCATAGTCACATATTAACAATTATGCACTGAAGATCAATAAAGTAATTAATGGTCAAGGATGAAACATTTCTACCCTTTACAATAATTATTGGATATTAGTGATGAAATAATTAATATTAAATGAGATTAAAGGATCACGACTTATCTTCATTAGATTGGATCATAATGCATTGATTGATGCCGCTTATGATTTATAAATAAATGAGATTAATTTATTACCGATCAGGATATGGATCCTATTGGGTCGCTCCATCTGGCGAACTGAATGATTAAGAATTAATTATGTGGGACATAATTGACGGGTTTCACGGACGAGGCCAAATTTGGTTTTGGTGGGACTTGAACTCAATTCAATTGCAATTTAATGCAATTGGGCTCAATCCCATTGAGCCCAAGTAATTATTTTGCAATTGGGCTCGAGTAAAACTCAAGCCCAATCACTTGAGCCTCAAATTGGCTTTGAGCCCAAATGAGATAAGTTTATTTGTCTCATCTTCGACTGGTCAAAGAGTTAGAAGAACTAATTTCCGTAAGCTTCTTGATGTGAAGAAGAAACTCACGACCGAACTTGAAAAATCTTCCAGCGAATTCAACCGTGTCGCACCCGTGTTACCGTCGTGGATCTAGCAGTCCAAGAATCAGTCCATCCAGGGAGTGAACTTGGTACAAAATCTCCTATTTAAAGATTTCCATGCAAAAATTTAATTTTTGTACGGGTTTCATCGATTGTGCATGAAATTGAGGTTAGTTTGCTAAACCCTTAATCGAGAAGATGAATACACGTAATTCATGGGCTAAGTTTCGAATTCTTGGTTCGGATTTGAACATTTCTGAAAAATTTTGAAACTCAAATTTCGCCCAACAGTTTTAATGTTCCAAATGATATTTCTCTAGCCCACATCTCCTTGATCATTTCGTTTAAGGATTTCTTGAACTTCATAGCTCTCATCCTTTTAATCGGACCATATTTCATGATTTGACTCCTTATTCGTCTTGGACTCCATGTTGGAATAGGATCTCTTTGCCGAGTTATAACTCCTTGTTGAGCTAGGACTCCCTCCGGGTTTAGGACTCCTCTGTGTATTAGGCATACATCACTACCTAGTTCCCCACTACTCTCTGTAAGTATTACATCCCTTCTCCTACTTGTAGCCAAAGGGTAGTGCTAGTCCATGGTTCCCCTAACTTCATAGAAGATCACAAAATATCTCAGCATACAGTTCATGGCCATCATCATATCAGTTGTGTCTTCATCAAAGCTGAACGTCATGACTATCAACTTATCAATTCCCATTTTTATTTGGGATATTGGTACACAACTCAGTAAAGCTTGATGGGCTATCACTGTAATGAAAGATAGAAGGATTTCAGTGCCACTTAGCATGAGTAGATAAGATACTTGGTGTAAGTGTAGGTCTCCCAGACTGAATGGCATTTTGTTTATGCATTTTGATCAGCAGTGGTACACTTCATTCAATGCTCTGGCAGGTGGTATGCCACGGTTTAGGGTCATGGTCCAAAAAGGACTCCACATATACTCTGCATGATTCTGAGCTAGATTGAGTAGGTAATGTAGCAAATTTCCATGCATCAGATTTAGGGTGATCAAATGTGATATGTTTAGAGTTACAATCTGTGGGCTGGACGGTTCTCCTATGTTTCTTCACCGGTACCTGTACCATGATGACACTGTGAAGAGAGTAAGTGTGTTACAGGATGCTGAGCAAATAGAGTTTTAGGTGACACTTCCTGAACTGATGTGGAGTGACTTTGGAAATGTGTTCCTCCTTTTGGTTTAGTCTGCTTCCTGCTTGTAGCTTTTGAGCAGTGTGTCAGCGGGCTTACCTGTCCATCACTGCTTCAAATGTCATAGTACTAGACACATTAAAAATCAATGCATGATGAGAGATTCAGCATCTAGTCCGTTAAGGAATGTGAGAAAGGGGGGATTTAGACTTTGTCCAGTTCCAGGTAGCTTTTTGTATGGTCTGCAGGGTGTCCACCTGTATGTCCTTACTCCTGAAGTGAGTTTGGCTCACGGCTTTCCATAGGAACCAAGTTGTGGCTAGCCAGATTGATGTCCAAACATCTTTGTTGGCTTAAGACGGTTTTAGTCCGAGGAAAGTGTGTAAATCTGGGAAGTTGTTGGGATAGGAATCCTTGTTGGAATAGGAATTCTTGCCAAGTTAGAACTCTTTGTTGAGAGAGGACTCCCTCCAGGGTTAAGACTCCTTCGGGGATTAGAACTCTTTTGGATTCACCATCTACCCTCCAAATGCGTACTGGGTATCGAATACCTCGAACATCTTTATCGGCCATGTTCAAATATATGATCTTGTAAAATGTACTTAGCTTCACTTGAAAAGGAATATTAATGTGAAGTTTCTTGAATACTTCAAGATCAAGAAATTTATGGAACTGCTTATCCAGTTTTCCTTGCTTCAACCATTGAGGAAAAGGGATTTGTGCCTTTTGCTTAGCTTGTGGTTGAGGAAGTGCCTCCTCTTGCTTATGTTCAACCTTTTCCTTAGAGTAGGTGCTTGTTGTGTGTCTCTTACCACCTTATTTCCACTCATTAATGTGATAGCTTTGCATTGCTCCTTAGGATTCACCTTTGTGTTGCTGGGAAGTACACCATGCGGTCTCTCAGACAACTGTTTAGCTAGTTGCCTAACATATGATTCTAAATTCCTTATGACCACTGCCTAGTCCTTTAGACTTGATCTGGTTTCCTCAATGAATTCATATGAGGTAGCAACTTGTTGTCCTATCAAGTCTGCATTAGTCTTTGTGGTTGCAGCCAACTGGTTTAGCACCTCTTCATTCTAAGGCCTTGGGTATGTAGTTTTTGCCCTTTGGTTTGAAATTTTAAAGAGCTTTGTCCTGTAAGGTTGGTGGCATGCTGGTTGTTCCTCAAAGAGAAATTTGGATGGTCATTCTTTCTGGTATGAAAATTGTTACTCTCAAAGTTGTTTTAGTACTTATGTTGGTTTCCAATATAATTTAGTTTCTCCATCTGAACACTATCCATTGAAGTCTTGTCCTCGCAAAAAAGTCAGGGTGTGTCCTCCTCCACAAAATTCACATGATGGTTGGTGCACCTTCATAACAGCCTTTACCGTTGTTCCCTGAGACATCCAGTTCTCCATTTGTACTTTCATAGTACGCATAGTTATTGCCAATGCATCGACTTTGTCAAACTCATACTTCCCAGTTGTTTACCTACGACATTCTCTTTCATTCGTCCACCTATAACAATTTTAAGTCATCACTTCTAACAAGGTATATGCCTCATTATAAGATTTTTTTCATGATGGTACCATTGGCCACAACATCAATTTCTCTCCGTGTGGTGCTTCCAACTCATTGTAAAATGCTTGAACTTGCCTCCAATGGGATAGTCCATGATTAGGGCAACTCCTCAATATGTCCTTGCATCTCTCCCGAACTTCATATAGAGTTTTTGAATCCTTATACCTGAATGAAGTAATTTCACTCAAAATCCTCGCAGCCACGGATGGTGGAAAGAATTGTGTCGTGCGAATTGAATCAGATGGCAGTGACTGAAGCCATTTCTTGCTGTCTTTTAAGGAAAATAAAAAATTTATGAGCCGGATAGCTTCCTGGGTCACTCCAGAGTATTTCAAAGTGTCACATATTTCAATAAATGCTCTCACGTGTGAATTTGGATCATTTGTAGCAGAGTCTCCATATGTCGAGTGTTGTTGTAGTAGCTGAATGGTTTTTGGTTTTAGCTCAAGTTATTAGCTTGGATGCCAAGTCTTCTAATAGATGGTGCTGCTTCCTCAACTTGAGGTAAAGCAAATTCTTCCATGGGCCAATCATCCTCATCTGGTACCTCAACTAAAATTGCCACATCACCTTGGTTTGCCATGTTTCTCTGACGTCTTCGTGCCTCTCTTTGTGCTCTTCTTCATGCTTTACCGATTTTGTTAGTCTCCAAAATCTCCCGAATTTGAGTATTCACCACCACATGGGTTCATCCACACCATGCACTTGAACGAGTAGAAGGTAAGTTAGCAGAAACAAACATCCAATCTAGCTATAAACTTACTTGATGTTGATATTATCTAAACTAACAATAACCTGACAACGGCGCCAAAATCATGTTATGTTGATTTTTCAACCAAGTTATCCACTGATTTTCCCCTACAGTAACTTCTCTAATGATTAGTCATCTCATGCGATGCTACAGGTACTCATCTCGCACCTACATACCCAGACATACTATCCCACGAAGTCTACCCTCGACACAGTCATGCTCCTCTCGCGAATTTCGCATGACATGTCTAGGGGCATTTGCCTCGTTAAATACACTCGCACGAGCACCATCTCCATGAATGCTCATATCTCGAATCTCGCATTCGTAAGGCTCGATGTTGGTTTTACCATAGTCCAGCTAGTTCTCATCTCTTGAATCTTGAACACGATCGAGTACTGACAGTTGGTCGTCAAGTAACTATCAATTTGAGATTAAAAGCAATAAAAATCAAATAACCATAGTATTAAACCTAACAACTAAACATCCATCATACAAAATACACGTAGGGCTGCATCTTGCCTTAGTGAGAGGGTTTAGCTCATAATTGAAATACAAGCTTCCCTAATAGGAAATAAGGTAAAAGCCATAGTTCAGAACACTCATCGGGTCGGCTTTGCTCTTCTTTATATGTGTGTGCACTTCAGTATTTTCTCCAGGAAGCTATCACATACATTTTCACGACCAGGGGCACAATCGTCGACCCATTAATTACCGAATAAGTAGGGCAATCCATTTTCCCGCCAACATGCATTGAACAGTTTTCCAGTCTATAGCATACGGGGTTGTGGCCTCACTTCAATGAGTGTTTTTCTCTTATTTCTGCATTCATGTGATGCTTATGTTACGCCCTTGCAAAGGACAAGAAATGTGTCTATAAAAGCACTTGTTTCTATTGTGAAGTGACAACTTTTTTAGATAAAAGAGGTGTAATAAGTTTGTGCAAATCGAGCCTATCAATAAGCTCGGATTTTGAGCTATATAACGGAAAGGAATATCGATACAAAAGATCATATTACTTTTGAGATTATATCTCCTTGCATAATTTGTTTTTTTTCAACCCTTACTCATCCTTGCACACTTTAGTTTAACACCCCTAGTATTATAACAATACTATTCCGACATCACCGGGTCTGCTGTTGTGATACTAATTGGCTGTAATAGCCCAACCCAGCAGATCCGGTGATATGGATATTCTTTTCTACCACCAGGCTAGAGGTATCTGTTGGAGAGAAATATGCCAACTGGTCTCCTTCACCTCGGCCCTGCAGATGCGACCGGGCAGCTCTAGTTGTCACAGTACCCAAAGCTGACAATTCACGCTCACATAGAGGTCGTGCCTCCTTCCGCCACCAAGACGGGGGTAGCCATTGGGATGAATTGTGTTGTCTTGATTCCCACACCTCGGCCCTGCCACTGCGACCGAGCAGCTTTGACTCCGACAACCAGAGGAGCCAAGGTGGAAAATTCAGCCTCACTGAGAGGCACCACCTTGTCCACTGCCAAACCTCCTGTCACCACCGAGCTTCCCACTACTGTCTTCTCCACCGTCTAGTCTTGAGACATCTAATATTATGTCTTCCTCCACAAAGGGATTGAAGATCTATACTCCTATGTTGACTTCCACAATAGTGGAAATGCGGTCTACTGAATCCGTGAGAACCAGAGTAGTGGGAACCAAAAGATTAGATCTATCCACAGCATAATTGGCAATCACCTCCCGATTTGATTCACCACTGCCATGAAGAAACGATCTTTCCAATAGTGGAGCGGTGTTACATAGATGCAAATCCAAGTTGCGTGACCGCTTCCATTGTTCTTTATCCCATCCTGGCTGTTTACAGATCCTTGCACATGACCATACTCGCTTCATCCGTGAGCAGCTGAGCCTTCATCATCTTTGTGTTGAACCCAATTAGTCCTTCTCCCCTCTCTAATGGCGATATGGTGGAGCCAACATAGCTTGCTGAATGAAGCACCATTTCAGCTTGTTCCAGTGTGGTCGGCCATCTCAATTCGCCTACCAAACAATTTTTAAGCCAGGTAAGTTCTTCTGGCCTAAGAGTGTAGCTTGTTCGAAGTTTTGTTTTTGTTTGCTTGGCTGAAGGTTCCAGCAGCAACATTCCTACTATAGATGCTCGAATGGAGGCGGGCAGACTCTCACTTCCCAATTTTCCATGTGGCCAAGACAGTCTTGTTGTTATTAGTCTTGCGCGCATTTGGTAAGTCCCCACCACAAGGCCACTAAGAGTGTTCTCAAGCAAGAGAATGCTCTTAGATGGGGCAAACCGGACGAATATATACCTCCGCCGTAACCGATTATGGTTCTTGGGGATGTATATATCCCTCACATAACCAAGTTTTGCAAAGAAGAGCTTCATTTCTAGCTTCATCCATGTGCCTATGAAGTTAGAGATGTGAAAGGAGATGCTCTATTCTCTTAAGCGAGTAATGTAATTGTTTTGCTTCTTTATCCGTTACTGCTCAACATTACTATGTTGTTTCCTACCAATTGTTATCTTTTTCAGCAGTGACTCGGCTTGCTCCAACAGCCTTCTCGAGGAGTTCAACTACACCTTCCTTGCAAGAGTTTTCAGCAGCAGCCCCCCAGGTGTGTTTGTTCCAGCCTGGAATTCTATCTGGTTATCTTTGGCATGGTCACTTTGGAAAGTTAGAAACAGAGCCCACTTCATGTCGCAGTACCACATTTCTACCATCTAATTCATGGCATTAAGCTGCAAGCACGGTCCTGGATAAAAGCAAAGAAACAAACTAAGTTCCCATACAGTTTTTCTACCTGGCAATTACACCCTCTGGCGTGTCTAGCTTTTTAATTATTAACGTTGCTCTTGGATGGCCTTACTTGGTTCTCTTCATTATGGTACAGGTTAGGTACTGAATAGTGCATCTCTGCACAGAACATCAAGGACCTTATGAAATGTCTTATGCTTTTCTTGATCTGCCTTACTACTTTGTTACTTCAATTTGGTACAGGTAGGTTCTGGAAGTGTGCTAGAAATGGCTTAAACCCGGTGGGTCTATCTTGGTGGTTCTTTAGGAGCAATGTATTATTTTTCTCTGCGACCAACAAGCATGAAATGAGTTCTAAATACTCAGTAAATTTTCGCTCGCGGTATTGTTGTTGCAGAACCATATTAGAGGCATGGAATGTGGAATAGATTTTCTCCAGCATTTCAGAATTTGTGATATTTTCACCACATAACTTCAAAACAGATGTTATTTTGAATAATGCTGAGTTATACTCACTAACGGACTTGAAGTCCTGGAGGCGCAAGTGGGTCCAATC
>JAOWBN010234250.1:0-12420 GCA_028565015.1 Pinguicula moranensis
GACATTTGGGATCAAATCCTCTAGTCTTTTCAAAGCTTTCTTTTACAACTTATCTAAGACTTGTTTCGGGTTTTAGTTGCGTTTACTTTTCGAAACACACGTAGACTTAGTTCTTACCTGTTATATAGGTGAAGGGTTAAGGACTCGACAAGTGTTTGATCATAGGGTTCGAATCATCTCGTTTCTTGGGTCTAATCACAAGTTGATTAGGTTTAGGGTATCAGTGCTCAGTCTTGAGCAAACATTTGGGCTACCCCTACTAGTGTTGGTTCACAGCTCACATATAGCCGTAGTGATATGAATCCTTGCCGAACTTGTGGCAAAACCTCACACTAATTCAAGATTCAAAAACAAGATCTAAAAGGGTCGAATTTGTGGTGCTTTCGCCTGAAGACAATTTGTGTCAATCAACAAGAAGTCACAAAAATTGTAACCGAGAACACCACCAATTAACCCCCTGAAGATAACCAATGTATCAACCAAGAATTAAGGATAAGTTCTTTTAAAACGACGCCATTTGACTCGAAGAGAAAAGATAAGTCGAAGATGGTTTAAAACCAGAAGAGAATATAATTATCACAATACGTAAAAACGTAAAACATTCATAAGCCAACTTGTTTTCTTAAGAATTCGTCCCCCCTTATTTATAGGTGAGAGGGCACGGTTTTACTCTCCTAATACAAGTCTAAGACTAGTAGATAAAGACTAGCTAAGAAATAAATTTATCTAGGAAAGAATTAACTAATCCAGGAATCATTCTTTATTTACCAACAAGGTAATTTCCTTATTCTTAAAAACGTGTCTTGTAGCTTCCTTAGGAGTTTTGGTCTTGTAAAGAAGCTTCTTGAATGGACAAAGTAGTGTTGTTTGTCAAGGGAACTTCTTTCCTTAGCTAAGCAGACACAATCCCTATATTGTAGGAACTTTTCTTTTTTCCAATTTTCTCTTTCCTCCTTCTCTTTTCTCCACGTTTTTAGCTCTTTAATAATGATGGATTGGGCCTTAGACTTCCCCTCTTGGGCTAGACATTGAACCTTAATGGGCCAGGTCTTCTCAATTGGGCCGTGGGGCCCATTTGATATTTTTGGGTCGTGCTGTCCAAAAATTCCAAATGTCATATTTTTAGCCCATATTTCCTTGAGCTTTCCAATTATGGACACCTTGAATTCCTTAGACTCCACCCTTGTGATAGGCCCATTGGACATAATGAGTAGATCATATTGTTTAGCGGGCATCATGGACTTCTCTAGTTCATTTCCACCTTCAATGGACATCATGGGTTCATTCTCTACATCCTTGGGGTCATGGACCTCTTGTTTGGGCTTGGGTGCAACTTGGGTTGCATCACAGAAGTCGACTAGTGACCCGACTCGAGGGCTTAAAAAGCAGTTGTTGACCCTTACCAAGTTGGTATGGCTCACATACAAAATCTAAATTATGACTACTAGAACACTATAAATCAGACTTATTAAGACTACGACTAACAATAATGGGTAACGCATGTCCAAAACGATAGTGCCAAATAGCAAAGGTGGGTTGAGTACCAACATTCATAACCAGGGCATGTTTAATATTTTGAGAACTGTTTTCCAGTTGGATCAGGTACATGCCTACTCTACTGGGTCCCTTCAGCAATGTGTGTCCCGTCTTGTTGTCCTTAATAAAGTAACCAGAGTTAGTAAGAATAAAATAGCATTGGTTTTCAACACATAACTGATAGGTTGAAAGTAAGTTAGCTGAAGTATTTGGACAATGAAGTATGTGAGACATGGTTAAGGAATGAGTAGGTGTAGATGATTTTACTGTAAGAGAGCTAGTGCTCAGAATTTTTAAACCTGTACCGTTACCAACAGCCACAAAATTAGACCCAGAATAGGGTTGCTGTTGCAAAAGAGGAGCAGAATCATTAGAAATGTGATGATTTGCTCCACTATCCACGAACCACACACTGCCACCAATGTCCAAATTTATCTGTGCGGCCATAGCAGACTAATGAGATGGAGGATGACGACCCTGATACGCAAAGTTCATGCATTGGTAACAATCAAGTGATGTATGATAATATCGGTCACAGATCTGGCACTTCACAGCATTTTCGTATTGTTCATTTTTGCCGGTCTTATCTCGATTTTCAGATCCACCAAAAATTGCGGCCCACTAGGCCTAGGACTGCCCATAATTTGTTAGCCCCTGCTGCGGCCCAAATTACCAGGCCCAACATTTCTTGGCCCACTAGGAGAATGAAACGAAGTCGCTGGATTTTGAGAAAATGAATTTGGGCTTTGTCCATGTGCAGGTCCAGAATTAAATGACGAAGTTCCATTTCCTCGTAAGTTTTTGTATGACGATTTTCCTCCGCCAAAATCCCCGTAAAATGCAGTAGCTTCAATGGTGGGCGACGACAGTTTGGAAGCATAAGACAATATGGAGTGGTCAAATTTTTCGATTTCCATGGAGTGTTCATCGTGCAGTAGGTTGATATTGGCCACAAACAGATCAAATTGGGACTGTAACCCTCCAGCGACGTAGGAGATAAGATCGTCATTTGATATTTCAGATCTGGTGGCTCTGAGTTCCGCAACTATGGATTTCGCTCAGTTCAAATATTCTGCACAAGTTCTGGAGCCTTGGTACAGAGTTTGAAGACGGCGGCGAAGATCAAAGATTTCGGTTTTAGATTTGCCGTTGTACTTTGTCTCGAGGAACTTCCAGATGGCAATTGACGACTTGAGATGAAAGACCAGATGAATAACTCGATCTGATAATGTCGAATTTATCTAGGAGAGGCAGTATTGGTCCTTTTTGAACCACAAAATGAGATCTGGGTTTGTTTTCTTTGGTCCTTCAACACCGGCAGCGTCAACATCACCGGCTAGAAACTCCTCAGGTGGCTTCTCAGACCCCAACAATTCCCATTAGTTCATTGCTTATGAGAATTGGTATTATTTGAGGTGCCCAAACCAAATAATTCGATCCTTCACATTTTGAGATGATGACAGGCGGAAGACTTGGTACGGAGAACACTGAAAATGCCATTGATTGAAGTGTCTGGAATAGATTTTGACAGATCAATTTTCTGGACACTGATAAATCCAGAAGGCTTCTGGATGAGAGCAACGAAGAACAAAGATCAATTGATTTAGTAACAAACAGAGTAAGCGTTAGCCAAGGTGCTCTGATACCACGAAATGGGGCAATAAAATTGAGAAAAGATTAATGGAAGTAAGGTATGATCTTCAATGATCAATATCAATTCTTGTATATGTATTTTTATTACAAATTACCAATCTACACGCCTAATTACATGGAGGAGAATATGGCTAATTTACAATTTACTAAAGATAGTTTGTGTCTAATCAATCTCCTTGATTTGTGTTTGACTTTCTGTTGGTATTACTTGATTCTTGATAACACAGGTATGCTAGTGAGATCTCATAAATTAGTGTCTTGGCTTTTCCTTAGGTATATATATACTGCTGGGTTTTTTGCCTAGACACTGAGATTAAAGCTTCTTTGCAGCTTGTCTTGAATTCTCTTCTAAACGTGCGTGTGGAGCTAGGCAAGATCAAGGATAAAAATTATGGTTCAATACGCTTCATCTGTTTGCTCGTGTTTTTTCAGCCTCTGGGTGTTTGCCTCCATCACGATCATTAGTTATTTCCCTTCTCTTATAGTTCTAACTTCTAGGACTTACTAATTTCATGTTTATAATCATTCACAATCTGACATGATTACTTGTGTCCCTTTTCACAATCTGGCACGATCAATGGCTTGACTGACTACAACCATCCATGTCAAATTATGGCTGACGCTCTGACGATTATTGAACATCTAGGTCAACTGGAGGGCAAAAAGGTGAACCAATTTGCAGTAATATAGGACTGTCCTTTTATTTAATCTCCAGAATTAAGAGTCAATGGGATCAATATTTCAAACTTGACAATCTTCAGGTTGTATATGTTGGAGATGGGAACAATGTTGTACACTCTTGGCTAATACTGGCATCTGTCATTCCCTTCCATTTTGTTTGTGCCTGTCCTAGGGGCTTTGAGCCTGATGCATGGACATCTAAGAAAGCTGTGGGGTTGCTTTACCTTTGGCTCCCCTTGAAAGAAGGTGAAAAATGTGGATCTATGTCTAACTCATTAATTTTGTTAAGACTTTTTGTGCACCATATGTTTGTTGTGGGTTATTATAAATATCCTAATATCCTGGTTCTTCAACACACGAAAACACATCAGACAAATATATCTCCTATATCTCTTTTCTTCTTTATTCTCTACTTTTGGGAGGGTATAAGTGTTTAACATGTAGAGAGTATTTATTTGGGCTATTTATTTGTTAGCCTGTGAGAAATTTCTTGTACTCCCAGTACTGTTATAGTGGAAATTTTGGCTCTCTCGCCTGTGGTTTTTTTTTTTACCTCTATTCACAGAGGATTTTTTCACGTAAAAAATCTGGTATCATTTTTACTGTCGTTATTTAATTTCTCTTAATCTCTGGTTGAATTTATTATGCTTCCACACTTTGTATCCCTACAAATTGGTATTAGAGAAACAGTAGTCCAACCGAGTTTTTTAATGTTGACGAAGTTCGATATAGAGAAATTTGACGGAAAAATTAGTTTCGCCATTTGGCGAATTCAGATGCAAGCCGTTCTCATCCAGAATGGTTTAAAGAAAGTTTTGGCTAGAAAATTGAAAAAACCAGCCACCATAACGGAGGAACTGTGGGATGAGATGAATGAAAAGGCGTTGTCAATAATCCAATTGTGTTTGTCCCATGAGGTATTACGTGAAGTTATTAACGGGAAGACCGCCTCCGACATATGGAGTAAATTGGAGTCTATGTGCATGACCAAAAGTCTTGCGAATAAACTCCGGTTAAAGGAGCGACTGTTTACACTCCGTATGTCTGAAGGTACTCCTATTCAATTCAATCTCACTTGGATGAATTTAATTCCATTATAATTGATTTGGAGAACTTGGATGTTAAAGTTGATGATGAGAATAAAGTTGTACTACTTATTGTTTCACTACCACCCTCATATAGGCATTTCAAAAAAATTATGTTATATGGTAATTATGTTACCGTGTGTTTTGATGATGTCAAGTCTCACCTACTATCCAAAGAAAAGTTTGATACTTAATTTTATTCTGAAAGTTCGGGTGAAGGATTAGTAGTTAGAAGGAGGAATTAAGAAAGAGGTAGTAACAACAAAAATAATTCAGATCAAAATCTAGAGGTAATAACACTAAGTATTGTTGTTGTCGAAGCGCCCGTGTCCCAGTGGCCACGGACTCAGACACACAGGGCTTGCCTAATGAGGTCTGGGGTTCAAATCTGGCTGGTGACATATCTGGCTTCGATACCTCTGGATTAGTCGGTGGGCCCGAAGGATACCAAGTGGGGTTCAGTCTACTGATTACCTACCAAAAAAAACTAAGTGTTGTCGTTACTTCAAGACAAAAGGACATGAAATCTCTGGGTGTTATAAGTTGAAAAATAAGCAAGAAAGAGAAGGAAAGGGTAAAGGTAAACAACCCGAAAACCATGTTGAAGCTAGTATTGTTGAGACCGAATCTGATGGGGATGTTTTTGTAGCTGCCGTTACTGAACAAAGGTCTAAAAATGAGTAGATTCTTGATTCTGGTTGTACATTTCATATGTCTCCTAACAAAGATTGGTTTGCCACCTATGAATCTGTTACTGGTGGTCTTGTCTTAATGGGCAACGATGCTCAATGCAAAGTTGTTGGTAAAGGAACAATCAAAATTAAGACACATGATGGAGTTATTAGAACTTTGATTGGTGTCAGACGTGCCCTCGACTTGAAAAGGAATCTAATCTCTCTAGGCACCCTCGAGTCACTTGGGTGTAGGTACTCAGCTAAAGGTGGAGTTCTAAAAGTGTCCAAAGGTGCTATTGTATTACTAAAGGCCAATCGATCTGGTAGTTTATGTGTTGCGGGGTTCAATTGTTACAGGTTTTGCAGTTGTTTCATCCAACGATGACAACACCAAGTTGTGGCACATGAGATTGGGTCACATGAGTAAGAAAGAAATGTACATCCTCAAAAAGAAGGGTCACCTTGGTAACCACTGTACCGGTAAAGTTGATTTCTGTTAACATTGTATTTTTTGTAAGCAAAAAAAAGTTAGTTTCTTGAAAGCCATTCATAGAACCAAAGGTACTTTGGATTATATTCATTCGGATCTTTGGGGTCCATCAAGGGTTCCCTCTATAGGAAAACGTCATTACATGTTGACTATTATTGATGATTTCTCACGGAAGCTCTAGGTTTATTTTCTTAAACATAAGAATGAAGCATTTTTCGACTTTAAGGAGTGGAAAGTACTAATTGAGAAATAGACCGATAAAAAGATGAAAAGGATGAGGACTGACAATGGACTTGAGTTTTTCTCAAATGAGTTCAATGATTTTTGCAAGAAGGAAAGTATTGCCAGACACCATACTATTCCAGGGACTCTACAACAAAATGAAGTTACAGAAAGAATGAACAGAACTATCTTTGGGAGAGTTCGTTGTATGCTCTCTCATTATGGCTTAGGAAAAGAGCTTTGGATTGAAGTGGCTACAACGACATGTTATTTGATAAACCGCTCTCCCAACAGATCATTCGACAACAACATTCCATAAGAAGTTTGGTCAGGTAATCCTGTTGATTATTAGAATATTTGGTTGTCCTTCTTATTCTCATGTAAACAAGGGAAAACTGGAGCCTCGTGCTAAAAAATGCATTTTCTTAGGTTATGGTTTTGGGGTTAAAGGCTATCGATTGCATAACCCTGATTATGATAAAACATTTTACAATCTGAATGTTACCTTTAATGAAAATGTCATGCTATCTCCTGGAAAAGATACTGTTGTTTCTTCCACTGATACAGGAGATCAGGAGGATGTTCGAGAGAAAGTGCAGTTTGAGACTCATGTTCCTGAGGAAGATGCCCCTACTTTCTCCACTATCCAAATTGAAGAAGATCAAACCACTACCAATGGTAATGCCACTGAACATATGAGTCCACGACAACAACGTCTACCTCAATGAAAAGGTTTGCCACAACTGTGGCATATGGCTCAAGAACCTCCACAACAGAGGCCGAGAAAGCCGACTCAAAGACTAGTTGCACAATCTGCCAATATCGCTTATGCGTTGACTGTTGCACAAGAGACTGAGGAAGATGGTGAACCTAAAAAATATTCCGAAGCTATATCTAGTGACAAATCGGAAAAATGGATTGGTGCAATGAAAGAAGAGGTCGCGAGTCTTCACAAAAATGAGACTTGGGATCTAGTGAAGTTGCCAGACGGAAAGTGATTCATTAGTTGCAAGTGGATCTATAAGAAAAAGGAAGGCATTCCTAATTTTGAGAATGTAAGGTATAGAGTAAGATTTGTTGTGTGAGGCTTTCACCAGCAGGAAGGTATTGATTTCAATGAGGCATTTTCTCCTATTGTTCGTCATAGCTCAATTCGTGTATTGCTTGCTCTAGTTACTATGTATGATTTAGAACTGGAATAGTTAGATGTGAAAACAATTTTTCTTCATGGTAACCTTGAGGAACAAATCTATATCCAGCAACCAGAAGGATTCATAGCTCCTGGAAAGGAAGACTATGTGTGTCGTCTGAAGAAGTCTCTTTATGGTTTGAAGCAATCACCGAGACAGTGATATAAGAGGTTTGATTCTTTCATGGTTGGACATGGTTACTCAAGAAGTAGTTATGATAATTGTGTTTATTTTCGATCGGAGCATGGCGTAAAGTAAATGTCAAAACTCAAGAGTCAAAAGTGAAAATTCAATTAAGCATTATAAGGTTATGAAACAGAGAAGAAAACTACGTCGTTTTCCTTTTCATCAAAGTCCAAAACAACATCGTTTTATAAAAAAAGAATTGGTTTTCGGTTATAACCAAAATCAAATGGATTATAACTGTAACTGAACTGAACAATGTTCGGTTATGATATTTCATAATCATAACAGAACTGAATAACCAAATAACCGAAAATTTTCAGTTTTTGGTTCAGTTTACCGTCAATTTTTGGTTAACCGAATAACTAACTGTTTTTTTGCTCATCCCTAGTTTTGGAGGGTGGGGGTGGGTGG
This sequence comes from Pinguicula moranensis, assembly GCA_028565015.1. NCBI lineage: Eukaryota > Viridiplantae > Streptophyta > Magnoliopsida > Lamiales > Lentibulariaceae > Pinguicula > Pinguicula moranensis. Next base: position 8,129 of record JAOWBN010234250.1, read on the forward strand.
ATAAGCGTCAGAGTTTAGTTTTGGGATTGCTTTAGTTATGATTGTCGAGAAACCTTGGGGGTTAAGCTCGAGCATTTACTTAGTCTGGCACTAGTTATTACCTGTTTTATTTTTGAAAATGCCTAATGGAACCAGAGGATTCACCATGGGCATGGGACACCCTCTGTGCTAACTGAAGGCAATATGGTCAAATTCTGCAACAGCTTTTTGGTAGATGCATAAACTTCAGCATCAGTTGCACTCTACAACCAGTGATTCTAGTTTGTAGAAGGGGAGCAGATGATTGTTGTCTGCATGAAATATATGTTGGTTTGGTTCATATGCTTGCCTTTCTATCTGTACAAGACTGACTGCAGCATTATGCATATCTTATTCATGTGTGTAGATAGAGTCATTACCTCTATTGGTGCGGAAACATGATAGAACCATAATCATTCAGTTGATTATGTCATGAACATAAACCGAACACGAATCGGGAGGTTATCAGAGTCCTCGTATAATCCACAAACTCAAAATTCTCCTTCAGAGATGGCGAGACAGCAATTCGAGATAACACTATATTAGTTTTGGGTTCTCAGCACATGGAAATTGTATATTGGTTGTGTGGAAGTAGGCGCCTATTGCGCCCTTTATATAGGAGGGGAGGTAGAATCCAACCTTAATTAGGATGACGAAATACTGCCCTAATTATGATTCTTAGTATTAGGTAATTAACAAATAATTACTTAAATACTAATTAATTTAATTAGAAAAAATGCATTTTGTTTAACAGCTCCCACTGGGCTACATATACCGCATTATAAAATACAGTTTTTCAAATTTCTCGGTTCTTCATAAAATAAGTGAGTCGTACGACCAAAAAGTAACCAATAGTGTCATATTAAGCTATCATCTAACTAACATGACACTTTCAAAGTAATGGTACCCTAAATCCTTTTCGCATCACTGATAGTTATATCATCATCCCATAGATAGGCCAAAATTCATTAATAATACGTATTTACAGGGAGAGAGATCCAACCCAAGAGCACTAAGCAATATAATATTTGATTACATATTTAATGTAACCGCCATGACAAATATGGTGAAGTTAGACAGTTTGTTCCTTAGACACTGATGACCATCTATATCGACTTGATTGCTTTCCTAGCATGTTCCGCTGGACTGCATGAATTCTAACTCTTGGATGACATACTAAAGTAGCATCACCAAATCTCAACTTCAAGCCATAACTATAAGTCAAAGAATAACGTCTAGGTAGACAAATGTATGTCCGTATGATCACACAATGACAATCAGGGTATTCTTTTGTCATTTTCACAACAGTCATTCTGTGACACACACAGTATGATATGCGTGTCATGGCATGACTCCCACTCACTTGGGCATGTCACTTATTTATGTTATGCGAATAGTAGCCTTGGATAGATGCACTGAATTTTTATCCTCTACATTCTGCCTTAAGGCTTTAATGTGAAAACCCATATATTTCACATCTGATTCACTTACAAATTTATTTCATACATACTGAAGCGACTGCTCATAACATATAACAGTTTCATTCTTCATGCTATATAAGCATAAGGGCGATTACCGGTGTGATAGGGCCCATTCACAAAGTATTGTAACATTTCTTGTGCCTAATCAATTTATTGCATACACCAAAAATGCTCGTTGAAAAGAAAACACCAATTTCATTTTATAATCAAAAGTTACAAAATATGTCCTTATCATTGAAATATATGATTAAACCCTACGTAAACCTAGACTCATGATATGAGCTCTAAACACATCTCTAGGACTGGGTTTGGTCATTGGATCGACGATCATCTTGTTGGTAAAAATATACTTGATATATCCCCTTTGTTGACAGCATTTTGAACAAAGTGGTAACGTCTCTCGATGTGCTTTGTCTTTCTATTGAACTTTGTATCCTTAGCAAAATTGAATTGATGCAGTATTTTAACAGTTCATTTTTACAGGATCGTCAGGCCTCGGAGTCAAATCGAGGCTGTAGAAAACTCTTAAGCTAGAGTGTCTCTTGCACGGCTATGCTGCATGCAATATATTCTGCTTTCATAGTTGACAGAGTGATGCAGTCTTGCTTCTTGTTACATCAAGATATGGTTCATCAACCAAGGAAGAAGGCATATCTAGAGGTTGACTTGGACTCGTCCAAATCACCTCCTCAATCAGCGTCTGTAAACCTTTTTAACCGTAGGTCTCTCCATTAGTAACATAGAACTAGATCGGTAGCTCCACGAAGGCAACAAAAAATTCTCTTAACTGCTTGCCAATGAGCAGGCCCCAGGTTGCTTTGGTAACGGCTCACGAACTCAATCGCGAAGCAGATGTCTGGCTGGGTACATAACATGGGGTACATCAGGCTCCCTATGGTACTGACATAGGGGACAATGCTCATTTGTTCCTTTTCTTTGTCTGTTCTTGGGCATTGATCGAGGCTTAGTGTAAAACCCTTATCAATAAAGGGTGTAAACGGGTTTGGAGTAATGCATCCCGAACCATTCTAAGATTTTATATATGTATGTTTGTTGGAACAGGCCCAACAACTTCTTAGGACGATTTCTGATTGTCTCCACATGTGGGACATACCTAGCCTCACTCATATCTTTCATCTCAAAGACGTAAGATAGCCACTGCTTAGTGGCGTTGATCATTTCCAAGTTTCCAGCCAGTAGTTTATCATTGACATACAAGGAGAGAAGCATGATTCATTCTTTTGTCTTTACGACATATGCACAGTGGTCTTCATCTAACATGGTAAAGCCAAACAAAGTAATGGCTTCATGAAATCTGAAGTACCACAATCTTGAAGACTATTTAAGACCATATATAGATCTTTTAAGATGACACACATTATCATCTTGACTTGCTGAGACGAACCCAACAAGTTGATCCATGTCAAATGTTCCATTGAGCAAGACTGTCTTTACGCCCATTTGGAATAGCTCAAGATTCAAATGGGCGATTAGAGCCAGAAGTAGGTGAATAGAGGCAATTCTTACCACATGAGAAAATGTCTATTCATACATCCTCGATTTGGGTGAAACATTTCAACACAAGTTGGGCTTTGAACTTGTCGATTGATTTATCTGCACCACGTTTGACCATAATACCCACTTGCATATAGAGACGGACGAGGCTGGCTGCCCGACACGGCCCACCAAGTCCGAGTCCAAATTTCTAGACCTGATCCCTTAATCGTCTGGGGCCAGTTAGCCGGCCCGGTTCTTCATGCCGTGGTTGACCCTCCATGTCTTCCCTCCGTGCCGCCCTTCTTTTTTTGCCAATTCCGCTACGATTCCAGTATGGTTTAGACACGGTTGATCCACCGATTTTGACCCTCCAGTTTGTATTAAATTTTTTGATTTTTCTAACTTTTTTTATTTTTTCCGTATGCCAAAAAAATATTATTTCAAATATTTTTGTATAAAAATTATTAGTGTTAGCCATTTGGTAAGGTTTATAACTAAGTTTAGTTTATAAGTTATGTATAAATTATATATGGGGTGGGTTCTATGAACACCAATTTAAACACCCATTTATACACCCATTCTGGGCCGTTAGATCCAAAGGAAATGGATGGCCAGATTTATCACACCCAAACACCCAAAACATCGTTGTCCCGTAGATGCGCGGGATTCTCCTTCATTCTCAAATCCAACGAAAAGCGTGGGGATTCTGCCGAAAAGCGAGGGGATTCGACGGAAGCACTCCCGACTGGAAATCAACGGCGACGGCTACAGCAATAGTCGACGGAAGCACTCCCGACTGGAAATTAACGGCGACGGCTACAGAAATACTCCAAGCAACACTGGAAATCAGAGTTTCGAGCCCTTCTGAAAATCAACGGCGACGAAGAACCAAACGGTTTGCGCCGACCCAAAAATCGCTCAAGCAGCAAACGAACCAGGAAGGGTATTGTTTTCATGATTTCTGGGGTCAAGATTAGGTTTTGTCCTTTCATTGCAAGTCTTCGAGTAGGTAATTCTAGGGTTACGTTTTCTGCTAATTTCTCAGTTTTTCGGATTTGCATAATTTCTCAGTATGTCGATATATTCTGTGGGCAAGTTTTCTGCTAAATTTCTACAGTTTCTACAGTTCTATAGTTTTTCGATCTATTGTAGTGATTGTAGTGGTTGAAATCGGATTTGCATTAATTCTCAGTTTCTGCTAAGTTTCTACAGTTTCTACAATGAGTCATTGCTTTTCCTTTCGGGATGTTTCGAGCATGAAGGATGCAATCAGGAGTCATTTAGATTGGGATGAAT
>JAOWBN010234261.1:0-37191 GCA_028565015.1 Pinguicula moranensis
TAATTATAGGTCCATTGCCAAGTTATTGAGAACCTATAGGGTCACACACATTAACATCATTTTCTTGAGGGGTCAAAATGTGATTAAGGTAAAGTATAGGGGCCAAATTGAAGTTTTTTGAAACTTCAAAGACTTGTATGACATCATGGGGTTATAGATACATCTTATGCACGACCTTACATGTGTATAGGTGTATAGAAACCTCATGGAGAAGGATTGTACAAAATCATGACATATAAGCATAAAGTGTCAATTTGTAACACATGTAAATCTATAGTTAAATGTTAGCTTTTAGCTACAACATGTGTTGACATTTTAGACTCATGGAAAACTATATAAATACCTTAATATTATCACAAATATGTGGAGTTGGTCAAGCTTTAAGTCCTTTGAGCTTTGTTGAGAAATTACATATTCTTGTTGCATTCTCTACATGAGAAAGACTTGAAATTTTTGGGCAAAACTTGAACAAGTTTTCTTCTATTTTCTAAGGCTTAAAGTTTGGAGATATCACTCCTTTATACACATATAAGTTATACACTTTGGGTTTATAAACCTCAAGGGAAGTGTTAATGTGGACTACTCTAGAGGGTGGACACTTGAACACCTAGAAGGAGCTTTTTTGCATGAATTAGTGATTCTACAATTGGTAAAAAAATTCCTTCTCCATTGTATAATCAAGTTGTGTAAATTAGCAAAGATCTTTGGTCAAAATATCTTTGAAATTTTTGTCATGTATGCTTAGCACAAACTTATGTTTACGTTGCCGCACGAATTTTGCATCATGACATGTAGTATAGTTTTCAGAGATCTTACAGAATTCATTTCCAGCTTCAATGAACATGTTGGGCTCGTCTACTTCACCCTTGGGGTCGTGCCCCCTTATTTGGGTTTGGTTGCAACTTGGGTTGCCTCACTTCCGGAAGCAGTAGAAATACATGACTTCATCCATCCAATCCATTTCTCACAAAAAACCTATTTTTCTCATCATTTCATATAAGAAATTCCAGCTAATGGAATCGAAGGTTTTTGCGAAATCCACCTTGAGGAAAATAGATGAAATTTTCGTCGTTTTCACATAATGCAGTAGTTCATTTGTCATAAGGATCCCATCCTGCACTTGACGCCCCTTAATGAAAGCAAGTTGATTTGTGGATATAACTTGAGGCAAAACTTTTTTCAACCGATTGGCCAACAATTTAGATAGCAACGTGTATGCGCTTCCTACAAAGGATATAGGTCGATAATGATGAACTTCTGATGGTGAGCGAATTTTTGGGGCCAAAACGATCGGTGTAACATTCAGAGACCGATACATCTTCCAGGTACGATGGAATTCTTGTAAAAAAAATCAATATAAGCATTTTTTTACCGTGCTCCAATGAGTCTGAAGGAAGGTAAAATTAACCCCGTCCGGGCTTGGACTCTTTTTTCCGGAACATGACCATAGAGTCTTGTAGATTTAATCTTCTACGAAATAATCGGTGAGCATCACATTATCATTTGCTGATATTTGATACTTACATGGCAACATAAGGGACGGAGGTCATAGGAGAAATCCGAATAATGAGCTTCACAGTAAAAGCGTATCCCCTCCTTTACCTCCGGGATTGTATCCACCCATTGATCATTTAGAAATATGCCTTGTATGGAATTCAAAAATTGACGGTGTCGCACATGAGAATGAAAATATTTGTATTTCTGTCTCCCTCTTTTATCCATTGAGATCGGGATTTTCGCCACATTATAGAATTTTCTTTTCGCTGAGCAACTTTCAACTCCGCCATAGTCTTTCTTCTATCAGCCAATTCAGTTTGATTTAACACTTTAGTTTCCGCAAGCAAGTCGAAAGGAGCCATCCGCTCCCTCAAATCCACAATAATAGAGGACTTTGACTTCTCTATGCTAGTTTCATGCTTTTTTCTTATTGACTTTTTATGAACAGTGTCTGGTTTAATCCTCCTATGATTGTAATAAGAGCTAATTATTCAGCTTTAGAAACAAAAGCTCGTATTTTTCCTAGTCCTTAACGATTTACATTATCATTCGCATTTTCTTCCACAAAGAGTAGGTATTAGATTCCAAGTTCACGGGGATGCCATTGCAATTTAAACATGTCAAATTAAATATTTTTGTCCATTGGCCAAAACGAACAACATGTTTGATTTAATTTCGGCTCAAATTGCCTTGCCATTCTCCATCTTTTTCTTGGTATTTGAAACATAACTAAACCTTTAAGCTACAATAAGTATTTTTTGATTTCACGGAAATAAAGTTTAGTGCTAACATTTTATTCGAATAAATTGTGTTTTGATAGTCTTACGCGTTCAAAAGTACATTGTTCATTTATTTCAAGAGTGAAGGAGTTTGAGTTCTACTCGCTCGCCTCCTGTTTCTTCTTCTTCATTTTCACAAAAAGTGCATCGTTGCATTCCCATATTGTTGTAATCAGAGTTTTTGTGTAGCATTTTGACAAAATACTCGTGTTTTTTCTTTTTTGTTAATCAATTTAATTTTATCCTCCTCATTCTCTTCCACAAAGAGTTGATATTTGATTCTCAATTTTTAGGGATGCCTTCTTGGATTAAACATCTCTAATTAATACATTTTTTTTTCAATTGGAAAACTTTTGTGTTGGTTGCTCTCTTATAAAAGAGTTGCTTCAATTTCGCTTGAAATGGTTTTCTCATTCTTCATATTTCTTTGTGTTGAAACCAAACTACACATTTCAACCGCAAATAATACATTTTAATTTCGCTGAAACAATGTTTCTTGTGAAAATTTCATTCGAATGGACAATGTTTTGAGAGTATTACTCGTTCAAAAGTACTTTGTTCATTTGTTTCATTAATACATGACTTTTACTTCTCGGCGCTAGCTTCATGCTTTTTTCTTCTTGACTTTTCATGAACAATGCCTGGTTCAATCCTCATATCATTGTAATAAGAGCTAATTATTCATCTTTAGATATAAATACTCGTATTTTTTCTAGTCCTTAACTTATTTACTTTATCATTTGCATTTTCTTCCACAAATAGTAGGTTTTAGATTCCAAGTTCACAGGGATGCCATTGCGATTTAAACAAGTCGAATTGAATATTTTTATCCATTGGCCGAAATGAGCAACGTGTTTGATTCAATTTTGATTCAAAATGCCTTCCCATTCTACATCTTTTTTTTTTGGTGTTTGAAACATAACTAAACCTTTAAACTGCAATAAATATTTTTTGATTTCAAGGAAACAAAGTTTATTGCTAACATTTTATTCGAACAAAATGTGTTTCAATAATCTTACGCGTTCAAGAGTACTTTGTTCATCTATTTCAAGAGAAAAGGAGTTTGAGTTCTACTCGCTCGCCTCCTGTTTCTTCGTCTTCATTTTCATGAAAAGTGCATTGTTGCATTCCCATATTGTTGTAATCAGAGTTATTGTGTAGCATTGTGACAAAATACTCATGTATTTTCTTTTTGTTAATCGATTTACTTTTATCTTCCTCATTCTCTTCCACAAAGAGTTAATATTTGATCTTCAATTTTTAGGCATGCCTTCTTGGATTAAACATCTCTAATTAATACTTTTGTTTTCCAATGGCTAAAGGTTTGTTTTGGTTGCTCTCTTCTAAAAGAGCAAGGTATTTGCTTCGATTTCGATTGAAAGGGTTTACTCATTCTCCATAATTCTTTTTGTGTTGAAAAAAAAACTACACATTTCAGTGGCAAATAATGCATATTGATTTCCCAGAAACAATCTTTGTTGTGAAAATTTCATTCGAATGGACAGTTTTTTGAGAGAATTACGCGTTCAAAAGTACTTTGTTCGTTGGTTCATTAATAGTGGACTTTAACTTCTCTGCGCTAGCTTCAAGGTAATTTTTATTGACTTTTAATGAACAGTGCCTGGTCTAATCCTCATATCATTGTAATAAGAGCTAATTATTCAGCTTTAGAAAAAAATACTCGTGTTTTTTCTAGTCATTAACGGATTTACTTTATCATTCGCATTTTCTTCCATAAGAGTAGGTATTTGATTTCAAGTTCACGGGGATGCCATTGCAATTTAAACATATGGAATTAAATATTTTTGTCCATTGGCCAAAATCAACAACGTGTTTGATTCCATTTCGATTCAAATTGCCATGCCATTCTCCATCTTTTTTTGTTGTTTGAAACATACCTAAACCTTTAAATTGCAATAAGTATTTTTTGATTGCATGGAAATAAAGATTATTGCTAACATTTTATTCGAACGAATTGTGTTTCGATGATCTTAAGAATTCAAAAGTACTTTGTTCATCTATTTCAAGAGAAAAGGAGTTTGAGTTGTACTCGCTCGCCTCCTGTTTCTTCGTCTTCATTTTCACAAAAAGTGCATTGTTGCATTCGCATATTGTTGTAATCAGAGTTATTGTGTAGCATTGTGACAAAATACTCGTGTATTTTCTTTTTGTTAATCAATTTACTTTTATCCTCCTCATTCTCTTGCACAAAGAGTTGATATTTGATCTTCAATTCTTAGGCATGCCTTCTTTGATTAAACATCTCTAATTAATACTTTTGTTTTCCAATGGCTAAAGTTTTGTGTTGGTTGCTCTCTTCTAAAAGAGCAAGGTATTTGCTTCAATTTTGATTGAAATAGTTTTCTCATTCTCCATATTTCTTTTTGTATTGAAACAAAACTTTACATTTCAATGGCAAATAATGCATTTGATTTCCCTGAAACAATGTTTGTTGTGAAAATTTCATTCGAATGGATAATGTTTTGAGAGTATTACGCGTTCAAAAGTACTTCGTTCGTTTGTTTCATTAATAGAGGACTTCAACTTCTGTACGCTAGCTTTATGCTTTTTTCTTCTTGACTTTTCATGAACAATGCCTGGTTTAATCCTCATATCACTTTAATAAGATCTAATTATGCAGATTTAGAAACAAATACTCGTATTTTTTTCTAGTTCTTAATCGATTTAGTTTATCATTCACAATTTTTCCACATGTCGAATTAAATATTTTAGTCCATTGGTCAAAATGAACAATCTGTTTGATTCAATTTCGATTCAAGTTGCCTTGCCATTCTCCATCTTTTTTCTCGGTGTTTCAAACATAACTAGACCTTTAAACTGCAACAAGTCTTTTTTGATTTCACCGAAATAAAGTTTATTGCTAACATTTTATTCGAATGAATTGTGTTTCGATAGTCGTACACGGCTAAAAGTACTTTGTTCATCTATTTCAAGAGTAAAGGAGTTTGAGTTCTACTCACTCGCCTCCTGTTTCTTCGTCTTCATTTTCACAAGAAGTGCTTTCTTTCATTATCATATTTTTTTAAACAGAGTTATTCTGTAGCATTGTGGCCAAATACTCGTGTTTTTACTTGTTGTTAATCGATTTACTCTTATCCTCCTCATTCTCTTCCACAAAGAGTTGATATTTCATTATTAATTTTTTGGGATCTTTTGTTTTCCGAAGGCTAACGTTTTGAGTTTGTTGCTCTCTTCTAAAAGAGCAATGTATTTTCTTCAATTTTGATTCAAATGGTTTTCTGGTTCTCCAAATTGCTTTTTGTGTTTAAAATAAACTACACATTTCAACGGCAAATAATGCATTTTATTTCCCTGAAACAATTCTTGTTGTGAAAATTTCATTCGGATGGACGGTGTTTTGAGGCATTCAAAAGTACTTTATTTGTTTGTTTCAATAATCGAGGACTTTGACTTCTTTCCACGAGCTTCATGATATTTTCTTCTTGACATTTGATGACGAGTGCATGGTTTAATCCTCATATTTTTAAATGAATTGTCTTTCGATAGTCTTACGCGTTCAAAAGTACTTTGTTCATCTATTTCAAGACAAAAGGAGTTTGACTTTTACTCGCTCGCCTCCTATTCTTTCTTCTTCATTTTCACGAACAAGACATGGTTACATTCTCATATCGTTTTAATAAGAGTTAATTATGTAGCATTGTGACCAAATACTAGTATTTTTTTCTTGTTGTTAATCAATTTAGTTTAATGATCTCATTCTCTTCCACAAAGAATTGATATTTAATTCTCAATTTTTTGGAATGCCTTCTTGATCTAAACATCTCCAATTAGGACTTTCGTTTTCCAATGGCTAAAGTTTTGTATTGGTTGCTCTCTTCTAAACAAGCAAGGTATTTGCTTCGATTTTGATTGAAATGATTTTCTCATTCTCCATATTTCTTTTTGCGATGAAACAAAACTACACATTTCAACGGCAAATACTACATTTTGATTTCCCTGAAACAATGTATGTTGTGAAAATTTCATTCGAATGGACAATTTTTTGAGAGTATTACGCGTTCAAAAGTACTTTGTTTGTTTGTTTCATTAATAGACGATTTTGACTTCTCTGCGCTAGCTTCATGCTTTTTTCTTCTTGATTTTTAATGAACATTGCCTGGTTTAATCCTCATATCACTGTAATAAGAACTAATTATGCAGCTTTAGAAACAAACACTCGTATTTTTTTTAGTGCTTAATCAATTTAGTTTATCATTCGCATTTTCCTCCACAAAGAGTTGGTATTTGATTCCAAATTCACGGGGATGCCATTGCGATTTAAACATGCCGAATTAAATATTTTTGTCCATTGGCCAAAATGAACAACGTGTTTGATTCAATTTCGATTCAAATTGCCTTCCCACTCTCCATCTTTTTTTGGTGTTTGAAACATAACTAAACCTTTAAACTGCAATAAGTATTTTTTGATTTTACGAAATAAAGTTTATTGCTAACATTTTATTCGGATGAATTGTGTTTCAATAGTCTTATGCATTCAAAAGTACTTTGTTCATCTATTTCAAAAGTAAAAGAGTTTGACTTCTACTCGCTCGCCTCTTGTTTCTTCTTCTTCATTTTCACAAGAAGTGCATTCTTGCACTATCATATTTTTGTAAACAGAGTTATTGTGTAGCATTGTGACCAAATACTCGTGTTTTTACTTGTTGTTAATCGATTTACTTTCATCCTCCTCATTCTCTTCCACAAAGAGTTGATATTTGATTCGCAATTTTTAGGCATGCCTTCTTGGATTAAACATCTCTAATTAATACTTTTGTTTTCTAATGGCTAAAGTTTTGTGTTGGTTGCTCTCTTCTGAAAGGGCAAGGTATTTGCTTCGATTTTGATTGAAATGGTTTTCTCATTCTCCAAATTCTTTTTGTGTTGAAACAAAATGACACATTTCAACTGCAAATAATGCATTTTGATTTCCCTGAAACAATGTTTGTTGTGAAAATTTCATTCAAATGGACAGTGTTTTGAAAGTAATACGCATTCAAAAGTACTTTGTTCGTTTGTTTCATTAATAGAGGACTTCAACTTCTCTGCACTAGCTTCATGCTTTTTTGTTCTTGACTTTTCATGAACAGTGCCTGGTTTAATCCTCATATCACTATAATAAGAACTAATTATACATCTTTAGAAACAAACACTCGTATGTTTTTTAGTGCTTAATCAATTTAGTTTATCATTCGCATTTTCCTCCACAAAGAGTTGGTATTTGATTTCAAATTCACGGGGATGCCATTGCAATTTAAACAGGTCGAATTATATATTTTTGTCCATTGGCAAAAATGGACAACATGTTTGATTCAATTTCGATTCAAATTGCCTTCCCATTCTCCATCTTTTTTTGGTGTTGAAACATAACCAAACCTTTAAACTGCAAAATTATTTTTTGATTTCATGGAAATAAAGTTTATTGCTAACATTTTTTCGAATGAATATTTTTTTGATTGTCTTACGCATTCTCATATTGTTGTAATCAGAGTTATATGTAGCATTGTGACCAAATACTTATGTATTTACTTGTTAATTGATTTACTATTATCCTTCTCTTTCTTCTCTTTCTCTTCCACAATGAGTTGAGATTTCATTATCAATTTTTTGGGATGCCTTATTGATTTAAACATCTCTAATTAATACTTGTGTGAAAATTTTGATTTCCCAAAAACAATGTTTGTTGTGAAAATTTCATTCGAATGGACAGTGTTTTGATAGTATTACGCATTCAAAAGTACTTTGTTCGTTTGTTTCAATAATAGAGGTCTTTGACTTCTTTCCACCAGCTTCATGCTATTTTATTCTTGACTTTCGATGATGAGTGCATGGTGTAATCCTCATATTTTCGAATGAATTGTGTTTCAATAGTCTTACGTGTTCAAAAGTACTTTGTTCATCTATTTCAAGACAAAAGGAGTTTGACTTTTACCCGCCCACCTCCTATTCTTTCTTCTTCTTTTTCACGAAGAAGGGCATGGTAACATTCTCATATCGTTTTAATAAGAGTTAATTATGTAGCATTGTGACCAAATACTCGTATTTTTTTCTTGTTGTTAATCGATTTAGTTTAATGTTCTCATTTTCTTCCACAAAGAGTTGACATTTAATTCTCAATTTTTTGGAATGCCTTCTTGATCTAAACATCTCCAATTAGTACTTTCGTTTTCCAATGGCTAAAGTTTTGTGTTGGTTGCTCTCTTCTAAAAGGGCAAGGTATTTGCTTCGATTTTGATTGAAATGGCTTTCTCATTCTCCATAATTCTATTTGTGTTGAAACAAAACTAAACATTTCAACAGCAGCTAATGCATTTTGATTTCCCTGAAAGAATGTTTGTTGTGAAAACTTCATTCGAATGGATAGTGTTTCAATAGTATTACATGTTCAAAAGTACTTTGGTCAATTGTTTTAATAATACAGGACCTTGACTTCTTTGCGCTAGCCTCATGCTTTTTCTTGTTGGCTTTTCATGAAGAGTGCATTGTTTAATGCTCATATCATTGTAATCGGAGGAGCTAATTATGCAGCATTAGAACAAATAGTCGTATTTTTCTAGTCCTTAATCGATGTAGTTTATCATTCGCATTTTCTTCCACAAAGAGTTGGTATTTGATTCCAAATTCGCAGGGATGCCATTGCGATTTGAACATCTTGAATTAAATATTTTGGTCCAATGGCCAAAATGAACAAGGTATCTGCTTCAATTTCAATTCAAATTGTCGTACCATTCTCCATATCTTTGCAATCAGAGTTAATTATGTAGAATTGTGACCAAATACTCGTGTTTTTTCTTGTTGTTAATCGATTTAGTTTATCCTTCTCATTCTCTTCCACAAAGGGTTTGTATTTGATTCTCAATTTTCTAGATGCCTTTTTTTTAAAGCCAAATTCATTAATAATTATATTTACAGTATTTACAACAAGCAATGCTTGGCCGAACACATACTCTCAGTTGTAAACCTATTTGGGCAAGATCTGAGATCCTAATCTTCTCCTCATAATCCATATAAGATATAGTTAAGGGTGATCTGGTACACGGCTCACCTAGTGTCATAATAGATCACGAATGAGCTTAGCATTCAGATCATCATCGCCATCTACTCTTCTCCAAAACCTAATGTCCTGACGTTCAACTTATCAATTCCCTTTTTCGGGGATATTAGTACACAACTTGATTGGGTTCGGTGAGCTATCCCTGTAATGAAAGATAAGTCATACTCCAATCAGAGTCGTATCTTAGATCCAACCCAAACAAGCAATAGATATTCAGCAATGTATCCAATGTGTAGCATTGTTATGTAACCCTTGTTCCTCTACGGAGCCACCAATGTCATTGGGACTGCCTCTATGCAAGAGTGTGGTAACAAGAAATGCAGTGCTACGAGGACATGGCTTAATGTGGCTAAGACTTCCTACTTCTGAGCAGGATCATAGAAACTTCATGGACCATAATTGGAAGAAGTATTTTGATACTGTGACTTGTATCCCACAGCCTAATGAAGACATTGAATCACATTCTGACGGCGTTGCTCCTGGCAGTCGATGTTTTCTTTGTAGTTTCTCAACAGAGCCACCATAGTTGTATTTTGAAGCTGTGACTTATACATCCCACAGCCTATTGATGACTTGAATTCACATCATAGTTGCGCTACTCTTGGCAATGGATGATTTTTGTCACAAGTATTGTTCACATACCTCTTAACACAGTAGTAGCCATGTGGGAGCTACTTGATGGCACTAACTGAGGCTAAAATACCTCTTAACACAGCCGTAGCATACTAGTTGATAATTATTATGCTACTACTGCCTTGCAATGTACCTAACCTGTACCGTTAAGAAAAATAGTGTAGCGAGAAGGCACAATAGAAAAGAAGCTCCGTGTTAGTCACCCCACTGATAAGGCCTAACTGTAAAGTACTTGAAATGTCACAAGTTGTTTCCTTAGAGCAAAGGACCTAACCTGCACCGCATAGAAAGACAATGTAGTAAGACAGCACGGAGATGACTAACAGAAGAATAAAGCAACTCTGAGCAAAAAACAGAACCAATTTAAGGAGAGTGAAGATAAGCCAGTGGATGAAGTATCCAAACAGCAATACTATAAGGAAACCTGGTGGATTTGTTGCTAGCATGCAGCCACATCCAGACCTCCCTCTATATGCTGTAGAGTAGTATATGATTGTTGGTGGTTGTAGCAGAGAAGTGAGCTTTATTTCTAGCCTTCCAAGTAGACCACACCAGTGACAACCAGATGGAGTTCCAAGCAGCCCTGTTAATACTTTTGGGAGCTGCTGTTGAATGATCATGCAGGTTAGGCATTGTTGGTCCTCCAGAGGTAGTGGCCACAGGAGAAAGAGACAACCAAGAGGCTACTCCCTGCCAAAGGTTGCTGATGAAGGCGCACTGAGAGAAGAGATGGGAAATTGTCTCATCTCCTGACCGGAAGAGGGGGCATTCTATCATTTGATTAAACTGGATGCCTTGTTGATTTAAACGTCTCTAATTAATACTTTTGTTTTCCAATGGCTAAAGTTTTGTTGTTGGTTGCCCTCTTCTAAAAAGAGCAAGGTCTTTGCTTCGATTTTGATTCAAATGGCTTTCTCATTCTCTCCATATTTCTATTTGTGTTGAAACAAAACTAAACATTTCAACGGCAACAAATGCATTTTGATTTCCCTGAAACAACATTTATTGTGAAAATTTCATTCGACTGGATAGTGTTTTGTTAGTAATATGCATTCAAAAGTACTTTTGTCGTTTGTTTCGACAATAGAGGACTTTGATTTAACCATATGTAAATAAAATGTTTTTTTACAGTGGCTGAACATTTTTGTTGGTTGATCCATTCTAAAGGACAACATATTTTAATGGATTTTGATTCAAATGGCTTTCTTATTCTCCATATATTCTTTCGTGTTGAAAGAAAACTAAATCTTGCAATGCCAACTAAAGCATATTAATTTCCCTGAAACAATGTTTATAGTTAAAATTTCATTTGCAATGTCTTCCATAAAGAGTTGGTATTTGATTCGAAATTCATGGGGGTGCCACTATGATTCAAACAACTGTAATTAAAAAGAAAATCCGTGGCCAAAGTGTTGTATTAGTTACCTTTGTCTAAAACAACAAGGTATTCGCTTCAAGGACTAAAGCAACACTCTCATGACTGCGATACTATACGGTGTGCAGGCCGAGCTGGGTTTTAGGCCCTGTAAAGACCCCTGTAGTCATTATGTGACAGCCTGCATAGCTGAAGGTCAATAGACCAATGTTGTGGAACTCTCGTACCTCATCATATCTTGCATGAGAGGACCGAAAACAATATGATTGTGTTTATTTTGTTGTCTATTTTTACGCTTTCTTACCGCCTGTGAGAAGTTGTACATACTCGTATTATTATTGAAAATTTGGCTTAACAAAAAAAAAATAAGGTATTCGCTTCAATTTCAATTTATATTGCCTTCCCATTCTCCATATTTTTTGGGTGTTGATACATAACTAAACATTTAAAATGCAATAATTATTTTTTGATTTCATATATAGTTTATTCTCAACATTTTATTTGAATAAACTGTGTTTTGATAGTCTTATGCGTTCAAAAGTACGTTGTTTGTCTATTTAAAGACTAAAGAAGTTTTAATTTTATTCTCTCGCCTCGTGCTTTTTTTCTTGATTTTCGTGAACAATGCATGGTTACATTCTTGTGTCGTTGTAATCAGAGTTAATTATGTACTAGTGAGACCAAATACTCATGTTTTTTCTTGCTGTTAATTGATTTGTTTATCATTCTCATTCTCTTCCACAAAGAGTTGATATTAGATTGTCAATTAATTGGGATGCCTTCTTGATTTAAACATATCTAATTAATTCTTTTTTAACTATAACTAAAGTTTTGTGTTGGATTCTCCGGTCTTAAGAACAACATATTTGATTTCGATTCAAATGGCTTTCTCATTTACCATATTTCTTTTTGCATTGAAACAAAACTAAATCTTTTAACGGCAACTAATGCATTTGGAATTTCCCTCAAACAATTTTTATTGCTAAAATTTCATTCGAATGGATAGTGTTATATTACGCGTTCCCTTTGTTTGTCTATTTAGGGACGAAAGGAAATTGACTCCTATCCGTTTGCCTCGTGCTTTTTTCTTCTTGCTTTTCATGAAGAGTGCATGGTTTAATCCTCATATCATTATAATCAAAGTTAATTATGCAGCATTGGAAACATATACTCGTGTTTTTTCTAGTCCTTGACCGATTTAGATTATCATTCACAATCTCTTCCGTAAAGAGTTGGTATTTGATTCCAAATTCATGGGTGTGCCATTGTGATTTAAACTACTCTAACTAAAAAGTCCATGGGCAAAGATTTGTTTTAGTTGCCCTTGTCTAAAAAAATAGGGTATTTGCTTCAATTTTATTTCAAAATGCTTTCCCATTGTCCCTATTTTTTGGGTGTTGAAACATAACTAAACCTTTAAATTGCAATAATTATTTTTTTGATTTCAAAAAAATATAGTTTATTCTCAATATTTAATTCAAATGAATTATGTTTTGACAGTCTTACGCGTTCCAAAGTACTTTGTCTATTTCAAGATTAAAGTAGTTTTACTTTTATTCGCTCGCCTATGGTTTTTTCTTCTTGCTTTTCATGAAGAGTGCATGGTTTAATCCTCATATCATTATAATCAAAGTTAATTATGTACTAGTGTGATCAATACTCGTGTGTTTTCTTGCTGTCAATCTATTTTGTTTCAGCATTCTCATTCTCAATTAACTGGGATGCCTTCTTTTTTAAAAATCTAAAATCTATTGATAATAATAGTAATAAATTTTGTACAATGAAAGCAAAACAAATTTACACTTTACAAAAGCCTGAAGCTGAATAAGCTAGTAAGCACTCGCAAGTTAACTGGGATGCCTTCTTGAGTTAAACATATCTAATTAAAACATTTTTTTACAGTGGCTAAAGTTTTGGGTTGGGTGCTCTGGTCTTAAGAACAACATATTTGATTTGATTTCGATTCAAATGGCTTTCTCATTCTCCATATTCCTTTTTGTGTTGAAACAAGGTTAAATCTTGCAACGCCAACTAATGCATGTTGATTTCCCTGAAAAAAATGTTCAGCGTTAAAATTTCATTTGCAATCTCTTCCATAAAGATTTCGTATTTGATTCCAAATTCATGGGGTGCCGTTGTGATCTAAACAACTCTAATAAAGAAGAAAATTTGTGGCCAAAGTGTTGTATTACTTGCCTTCGTCTAAAAGAACAAGGTATTTGCTTCAATTTAAATTCATAGTGCCTTCCCATTTTCCATATATTTTTTGGGTGTTGAAACATAAATAAACCTTTAAACTACAATGATTATTTTTTGATTTCACGGAAATATAGTTTATTCTCAATATTTTATTCAAATAAATTGTGTTTTGATAGTCTTACGCGTTAAAAATTACGTTGTTCGTCTATTTCAAGAGTAAATGAGTTACATTCTCGTATCGTTGTAATCAAAGTTAATAATGAAGTAGTTCATCCAAATACTCATGTTTTTTCTTGCTGTTAATCGATTTTGTTTATCATTCTCACTCTCTTCTACAAAGGTTGATATTTGATTGTAAATTAATTGGGATGCCTTCTTGATTTAAACATATCTAATCAATACTTTTTTTCAAATGGCTAAAGAGTTGGTATTTGGTTCCAAATTCATCAATGTGGCGTTGTGATTTAAAATACTCTAATTAGAAAGAAAATTTGTGGCCAAAGTTTTGTATTAGTTGCCCTCGTCTAAAAGAACAAGGTATTTGCTTCAATTTCAATTCAAACTACCTTCCCACTTTCCATATCTTTTGGGTGTTGAAACATAAATAAACCCTTAAACTGTAATAATTATTTTTTGTCTTCAGGAAACTATAGTTTATTATCAACATTTTTATGAATGAATTGTGTTTTGATAGTATTACGCGTTCAAAAGTACTTTGTTCGTCTATTTCAAGAGCAAAGTAGTTTTACTTCTATTCGCTCGCCTCTGGTTTTTTGTTTTTGGTTTTATTGAATAATGCATGGTTACATTCTCGTATCATTGTAATTAAAGTATGTAGCACTGGGATCAAATAATCGTGTTTTTTTATTGCTGTTAATCTATTTCGTTTATCATTCCCATTCTCTTCAACAAAGAATTGATATTTGAATTTTAATTAACTGGGATGCCTTCTTGATTTAACCATTTGTAAATTAAATTTTTTTTACAATGGCTAAAGTTTTGTGTTGGCTGCTCCCTTCTAAAAAACAAAATAAGGCATGGAAGAGTTTTGTGAATCTGGACAAAATGTTTGGTTTGCATTCAATTGTTTTCCAATCTTACAACAATTCATACATGTCATGTTATTTATATATATAACATTAGTAACATCTAGAAGTCTCCATTTCATATTTAATGTGTGCAGCTTTCTCTGGTAGCTGTCCTTTTAGAGTCTTCAAAAGATTGTTGCACGTGATTGTCTGCAGGAGTAGTTGGGTAGCTTCTGGATCCTTCAGGAGTGATCAAGTGAGTTGTAGTTTCTTCCTTGCAAGAGTGATTGTCTCTGTTATGGTCTTCAATTCAAATGGCTTTCTTATTGTCCATATTTCTTTTCGTGTGGAAACAAAACTAAATCATGCAATGGCAACAAATGCATATTGATTTCCTTGAAACAATGTTTATTGTTAAAATTTCATTCGCAATCTCTTCCATAAGAGTTGGTATTTGATTCCAAATTCATGGGGGTGCCGTTGTGATTAAACAACTCTAATTAAATAGAAAATCTGGGCCAAAGTGTTGCATTAGTTGCCTTTGTCTGAAAGAACAAAATATTTGCTTCAATTTCAATTCATATTACCATCGCATTTTCCATATATTTTTGGATGTTGAAACGTAACTAAACCTTTAGACTACAAAGATTTTTTTTTTGATTTCACGGAAATATAGTTTATTGTCAACATTTTATTAAAACGAATTGTGTTTTGATAGTCTTATGGGTCCAAAGTTACGTTGTTTGTCTATTTCAAAACTAAAGGAATTTTATTTTTATTCGCTGGCCTCATGTTTTTTCTTCTTAAATTTTGTGAACAATCTATGGTTAAATTCTCGTATCATTGTAATAAGAGTTAAGTATGTAATATTGGGACCAAATACTCGTGTTTTTTCTTCCTGTTAATCGGTTTTGTCTATCATTCTCATTCTCTTCCACAATGAGTTGATATTTTATTCTTAATCAATTGGGATGCCTTCTTGATTTAAACATGTAAATAATACTTTTTTTCCAATGTCTAAAGAATTGGTTTTTGATTCCAAATTCATGGAGGTGGCGTTGTGATTGAAACAACTCTAATTAAAAAAAATATCCTTGGCCAAAGTTTTGTATTAGTTGCACTCGTCTCAAAAAACAAGGTATCTGCTTCAATTTCAATTCAAATTGCCTTCCTATTCTCCATCATTTGTGGGTTGAAACATAACTAAACATTTAAACTGCAATAATTATTTTTTGATATCAGAAAACCATAATTTATTGTCAACATTTTATTCAAATGAATTGTGTTTTGATATTCTTACGCGTTCAAAAGTACTTTGTTCATCTATTTCAAGACTTAAGAAGTTTTACTTTTATTCACTCGCCTCTTTCTTTTTCTTCTTGATTTCACGAACAGTGCATGGTTACATTCTTCTATCGTTGTAATCAAAGTTAATTATCTAGCAGTGGGACAAAATACTCGTGTTTTTTATTGTTGTTAATCGATTTTGTTTATCATTCTCATTCTTTTCCACAAAGAGTTGATAATTGATTGTCAATTAATTGGGATGCCTTCTTGATTTAAACATATCTAAATAATCCTTTTTTCCCAATGGTTAAAGTTTTGTGTTGGCTGCATCCTTCTAAAGAACAACATATTTGATTCGATTTTGATTCAAATGACTTTCTCATCCTCCATATTTATTTTTGAACAAAACTAAATCTTTAAACGGCAACTAATGCATTTGGATTTTCATCAAACAATGTTTATTGTTAAAATTCATTCGAATGGATAGTGTTCTATTATGCATTCAAAAGTACTTTCCTCGTCTATTTAGGGATGAAAGGAGTTTGACTTCTATGCGTTTGCCTCATGCTTTTTAATCTTGCTTTTCATGAAGAGTGTATTATAATCAAAGTAAATTATGCAGCATTGGAAACAAATACTCGTGTTTTTCCTAGTCCTTGACCGATTTAGTTTATCATTTGCAATCTCTTCCAAGTGTCGGTATTTGATTCCAAATTAATGGGGGGCCATTGTGATTTAAACAACTCTAATTAGGAAGACAATCCGTGACCAAATTGTTGTATTAGTTACCCCTCGTCTAAAAAAATAAGGTATTTGCTTCAATTTCGATTCAAATTGCTTCCCATTCTCCATACTTTTTGGGTGTTGAAGCATAACTAAACCTTTAAACTGCAATAATTATTTTTTGATTTCACGAAAATATAGTTTATTCTCAACATTTTATTCGAATAATTTGTGTTTTGATAGTCTTACCCATTCAAAAGTACATTGTTCATTTATTTCAAGAATAAAATAGTTTTACTTTGTTCGCTTGCCTCCGGCTTTTTCTTCTTGATTTTCATGAACAATGCACAGTTACATTCTCCTACCATTTTAATCAGAGTTAATTATTTAGCAATAGGACCAAATACTCTGTTTTTTCTTGCCGTTAATCTATTTAGTTTACCATTCTCATTCTCTTCCACAAATAGTTGATATTTTATTGTCAATTAATTGGGATGCCTTCTTGATTTAAACATATCTAATTAAAACATTTTTTTCCAATGGCTAAAGTGTTTTGTTGGGTACTCCGTTCTTAAGAACAGCATATTTGATTCAATTTCGATTCAAATGGCTTTCTTATTATCCATATTTCTTTGTGTGTTGAAACAAACTAAATCTTGCAAGGGCAATAACTAATGCCTTTTGATTTCCCTAAAACTATGTTTAGTGTTAAAATTTCATTCGCAATCTCTTCCGAAGGAGTTGGTATTTGATTCCAAATTCATGGGGGTTCCGTTGTGATTTAAACAACTCTAATTAAAAAAAATTCCACGGCCAGAGTTCGGTATTTTTCGCCCTCATCTAAAAAAAACAAGGTATTTCCTTCAATTTCAATTCAAAGTGCCTTCCAGGTCTCCATACCTTTTTTTGGTTTTGAAACATAACCAAACCTTTTAACTACATTAATTATTTATGATTTCACAAAAAAGAAAGTTTATTATCAACATTTTTTTTGAATAATTTGTGTTTTGATAGTCTTATGAGTTCAAAAATACGTGGTTCGTCTATTTCAAAACTAAAAGAGTTTTACTTTTATTCGGTCGCATCATGCTTTTTCTTCTTGATTTCTATGAACAATGCATTGTTACATTCTCGTATCATTGTAATCAGAGTTAATTATGCGGTAGTTGGACCAAATACTCATGTTTTTTTCTTGCTGTTAATCGATTTTGTTTATCATTTTCTTCCACAAAGAGTTGATGTTTGATTGTCAATTAACTGGGATGCCTTCCTCATTTAAACATATCTAATTAATACTTTTTTTTCCAATGGCTAAAGAGATGGTATTTGATTCCAAATTCTTGGGGGTGGCCTTGTGATTTAAATAACTCTAATTAAAAGAAAAATATACATGGCCAAAGTTTTGTATTATTTGCCCTCGTTTAAAAGAACAAGGTATTTTCTACAATTTCAATTCAGTTTTCGTTGCCATTTTCCATATTTTTGGATGTAGAAACATAAAACCTTTAAACTACAATAATTATTTTTTGATTTGACAGAAATATAGTATATTGTCAACATTTTATTGGAATGAATTGTGTTTTGATACTTTTACGCGTTTAAAAGTATTTTGTTCGTCTATTTCAAGACTAAAGAAGTTTTACTTTTATCCGCGCGCCTCTTTATTTTTCTTCTTGATTTCATGAACAATACATGGTTACATTCTTGTATGTTTGTAATCAAATGTAATTATGTAGCAGTTGGACCAAATACTCGTTTTTTTATTGTTGTTAATCGATTTTGTTTATCTTTCTCATTCTTTTCCATTAAGAGTTGATATTTGGATGTCAATTAATTGGGATGCCTTCTTGATTTAAACATCTCTAATTAATACTTTTTTCCCAATGGCTAAAGTTCTGTGTTTGTTGTTCTCGTCTAAACGAACAACGTATTTGATTCAATTTCGATTCAAATGGCATTCTCATTCTCCATATTTCTTTTTGTGTTGAAACAAAAATAAATCTTCAATGGCAACTAATGCATTTTAATTTACATGAAACAATGTTTATTGTTAAAATTTCATTCAAATGGACGGTGTTCTATCACGTGTTCGAAAGTACTTTTTTTGTCTATTAGAGACTAAAGGAGTTTGACTTCTATGCATTTGCCTCGTGCTTTTCTTCTTGCTCATCATTAAGAGTGCTTGATTTAATCCTCATATCGTTGTAATTAAAATTAATTATGCAACATTGGTACCAAATACTCATGTTTTTAGTCCTTAACAAATTTAGTGTATCACTTGCATTCTCTTCCACAAAGCGTTGACATTTCATTCAAAATTCATGTCGATGATGTTATGATTTAAACATCACTAATGAAGAAAAAAATCAATCGCCAAAGTTTTATATTTGTTGCCCTTCATCTAGAAGAACAAGGTATTTGCTTCAATTTTGATCCAAATTGCCTTTTCATTCTCCATATTTTTTTGGCGTTAAACATAACTAAACCCTTAAACTACAACAATTATTTTTGATTTCATGGAAATATAGTTTGTTGTGAACATTTTATTCAATGAATTGTGTTTTGATAGTCTTATGCGTTGAGAAGTACTTTGTTTGTCTATTTCAAGACTAAAGTAGTTTGACTTTTATTCGCTTGCCTCTGGCTTTTTCTTATTGATTTTCACAAACAGTGCACGGTTCCATTCTCATATCGTTGTAACTAGAGTTAATTATATAGGAGTGGGACCAGATACTAGAGTTAATTTGATTTTCTATTAATTGGGATGCCTTCTTGATTTAAACATATCTAATTAATACTTTTTTTTCAATGGCTAAAGTTTTCTGTTTGTTGCTCTCGTCCAAAACAACAACGTATTTGATTCAATTTGGATTCAAACGAATTTCTCATTCTCCATATTTTTATTGATGTTGAAACAAAACCAAATCTTTTAACGACAACTAATGCATTTTGATTGCCCTTAACAAAATGTTTATTGTTAAAATCTCTTTCGAATGGACAGTGTTCTATTACGCATTCAAAAGTATTTTGTTTGCCTATTTAGAGACTAAAGGAGTTTGATTTCTATGCGTTTGCCTCATGCTTTTCTTCTTGCTTTTCATGAACAGTTCATGGTTTAATCCTTATATCATTTTAGTCAGAGTTATTTATGCATCATTTGGACCAAATACTTGTGTTTTTCTAGTCCTTAACCAATTTTGTTTGTCCTTTCACATTCTCTTTCACAAAGAGTTTGGTATTTGATTACAAATTCATTGGGATGTCGTTGTGATTTAAACATCTCTAATTAAGAAAAAAAATCAATGGCCAAAGTTTTGTATTAGTTGCCTCGTCTAAAAGAACAAGGTATTTGCTTCAATTTTGGCTTGGATCGTTTTTACATTCTCCATATTTGTTTTGCATTGAAACATAACTAAACCTTTAAGCTGCAATAATTGTTCGCTCACATGTTGTTTTTCCTTCTAGATTTCACGAATAGTGCATAGTTACATTCTTGTATTGTTGTAATCAAAATTAATTATGTAGCAGTGGGAGCAAATACTCGTATTTTTTCTTGTCGTTAATAGATTTCATTTACATTTTCATTCTCTTAACAAAGAGTCAATATTTGATTGTAAATTAATTTGGATGTCTTATTGATGTAAACATATCTAATTAATACTTTTTTTCCAATGGCTGAAGTTTGTGTTGATTGCTATCGTCTAAAAGAACAACGTATTTGATTTGATTTCTATTTAAATGGCTTTCTCACTATATTTCATTTTGTATTGAAACAAAACTAGATCTTTCAATGGTAACTAAGCATTTTGATTTCCCTGAAACAATGTTTATTGTTAAAATTTCATTCGAATGGACAGTGTTCTATCACGCGTTCAAAAGTACTTTTTTCGTCTATTTTGAGACTAAAGGAGTTTGACTTCTATGTGTTTATTAGCCACTAGTGTACTGATTTTTTGCCGGGATGCCAAACTCCTTTTTCTCTTCTCAGTTGTACTACCCCAAAAGAAATTTTGCTGTGTAGCTGTCAATCTTTTGATAACATGTTTTGGGGCTTTGAAGCACGAAAAATAATGAAAAGTTAGAGTAGCAAGCACAACATTGTCAGAGTCTGTTTACCACCAGAGGATAGAACCTCTGATATTTTGTTGGTACATGCCTCTGCAATCGTCATTATTGTTAACTTACTCGGGGTTCTACTACACAATTCTTCTTCCAGTAAAAGCATCGACATATCAGCCTTATGTAGGAGTCATAACTTGATTTACTTAACTCAGCCTGCACGTATTGTTCGAAGCATACAAGAGTCATGACTGCCAACTTATCAATTATTAGGATTGGTACACAACTCCGCCTGCTTGCCTGATAGCCTAAATAATTATGGGATTGTCATTTGAAACCCATTTCTAAATTGTGAAATACAGACAAGGTGAGGATGTAGCCAATCTGTAATTGCCTAAGCTGCTGATGTGATCCCGATCCACACAAATGACATGGGTCATTATTCCAACAAGGAGCACTCACGGACAACAAGCGAAGTCCCATGCATGCTCATGCATGAAAGGTGGAGCAATTCATGCACGATTGCATGAGCAATCTATACCCATGCAAATTCAAGGGCTATGCAAAAGCCATGCAAACAAGACCATGCAAGTCATGGTAATGAACTTTACGTGCCTTGCAAAGACCATGCATGCAAGACCATGCAAATATTGATTTATGAAAGCCGATGCACTTCAACACGGAAAACATCATGGAAGTCCATGCACGATCAAAGTGGGCTTCAACATGGAGATGTGTGATTTCATGCATGGTGAAGTGGACGTTTCTTGGAATTCCACATGGTCAAGAAAACAATGAATGCATGAAGGTGGAAGGATGGGAATTGTTTACAACAAAGACAATTCAAAAAGGAAAGAATTTGATCCGTTGTCTTGAAAAAGCCCATGCATGAGATGAGGCGGTTCGGCCAGTGTGTTTTGAGGCGGTGGCTGGCGGCGGACGATGAGTTTGATGACTTCGATACCATATTGAAAATAGATAGAAACTGTTCTTCTTGTTGAACTGAAAGAATTACATGCCTATAAATAGGCTTACAAATGTATGTGAACGTAATCTATATTGTCAAAGTTCTCAAGCTTCAACATTCAACATTTGCAACTATATTCAACATTCAACATTTGCAACTTCAACATCTCTTTTCCATGGTCAAATAAATAACAAGATATGGTGGCTCAAGTAACTTATATTCAACGACTGAGAACAAAAAATAAGATCAACGAACCCACCACATATTGCAAAGCTAAGAGTAAAAATAATGTTTTTTAAGCGCAACTTGAACCCCCATCGCATGTCTTGTTTTTGGAAAAGTAGACTAAAACTTATTGAGTGGAATTGCACGATATCGGGCTCCAAACTAAGGCATATGCAGGGAAAATGCTCTATGTAACATGGATATGAATGGTAATCAGTTCCATCTTTCTCACTTACAATACCCCACATTATCACAGACACAAAAGCACAATCACACAGTTATGGGAAACGACAAAATCTTTCCAATAAAATAATCCTTTCCATCCATTCTCAATGATTAAGAAGACATGAAAACGTCGGATCATAGAACTAGATGATTTGCTTGTTTACTGAGTTGATTGACAATTTCTGACCAATGTTTATCCAACGCTCGAAAAGACAAATCACACTGTCACTCCAATTTCATATATATGAAACAGCAACGGTTTAATTCATATACAGAAAAAGGAAGAGAGTGTGAGGGTGAGAAGCTACCTTATCGAATGATCAGTACCGTTGTAGTAAGGGGAATAAAGGATCTTAAAGCGCGATGTTTTAGGGCTACATACACACGTATATAAATCTCAACCTTAAACGAGGTTTCACTACTATTTAGTGAGTATTTCAGTAAGGAGCTGCCACAAGATCGACGGCTGTAAATCCTCTGTCATGATTGATAAAACTTTTATCATTTCTTCAAATGAAAATGTTGACGGTTTTCTCACGCACATTTTAATGAAAACCCGAGTCCAGATGATTCAATGAACTGGTTTCATTTTTGTATTTGCATTTAATATGAATGCTATCATTTTAAGCAAATAAAAAATATAGTTTCACACATTATGATTATAAGAATAAATTAATTAAAGAAAATACATTCACCCTAGCGTATCCTAAAAATTTTGGATATGATATAAGCAATTACGTGTAGATAATTATCTGTCTCTTATCGTTAATTCTTCATGTGCAGACTTTTGCTTTAGGATTCAATTTGATAATCGTGATTGTGTTTCAGATTTCTTTGATAAGTTAGTTTAACTTGGGAATTCTGCCGAGCAATTATTTTAAAGTGCATTTGGTTTCAATGAACAGTTGAGTTGATGATGGTATGAATACTTTCCTCTACGAAGTCCTTCAAATCGTGTGGCGTTTGGCTATGAATAGAAAGCCTTGAGTGAGAATGCTTCTTGGTTTCTTCGATGCATTTACAAATTGTTACAACTCTTATTTATACATGGTCACCTTCCTAATGGACGGTGGAGTACAATTTGACCCTATTGTTTTGTAAGAGCTTCTAGGGTCTTCCACGAATCTAGATAATTCTAAGAATATCTACAAATGGTCTTTAGAATGTTCTATTCTAGAGCATTATGTCATTCTCTACAAAATGAAGGCAAAGCTACAAGTTTCTATAGTTTTTTTATTTACAAAAGAGCCTATCACATTGTGTCAAATTATAATCTTACTCCGAGCACCAAATTAATGAATCACGTCCCTTCATAATGAATCATTTGTCATCCTGGCATTAAGCGGGACGTGGCATTCTCTCTCACCTAAGTTGGCAACGCCTTCGTTGCCGGTGCATCATGGTACTCCATCATGTAGGCGAATTACCGTAGGTTGTCTTCGTGCCCCGAACTAGATCTTGTCTCGGGTAGTCCTTTTCATCACACAAAGTACTATGTTGATGGGGGAACAGCTCACTTGCGAACCACTCGATGTTCCAATTTCTCATTGACGTCCTTGTCATAAGATGTCACCATTGCGGTGGGTGCCCGATGCAATATACCTTGACTTGGATACTCCTTGTCGCTGTGATATGGCTTCAACTGACTCATGTGGAACATTAGATGAATCTTCAATCTCAATAGCAGTTGGAGTCGATAATATATTATGCCCACTTAGGGGTGGGAATAGGTGGTATCGGTGGCGAAACGAGCCGTTCCACCACTGATTCTGACAAATTAGCGGTGGCGTATTTTGGTTCTGACATCGACACATTCGACTGGTATCGGTTGTCGTTGTTGGTGACGGTGTCGGAACCACTGATATCTGTCATAACAAAAAAGAACTCACAACCTATTGCATTTTTAGATCATAAAATAGTTGGGATCAAGATGAGGAGCATTGTTAATCTGATCTACAAATTGTTTGAACAAATCACTTTGCATCCGCCGTCCACGTAGTAAATATTGCTGCATATGCCCTGAAAGCTGAAGGTGAAAACTAAAATGGTGAATGTGAATAAATCAATACAACAAAAAGTTAAACTTGTGAAAAGTGAAATGATTAATGAGAATAATTTTTAACTAAAAACACAAGTAACAAAACCAAAAAAGTTACTCTACTTTGGTTTTTTTTTAAATAATTAAAATTAATTAATTAATTCTATAATTTGTCAGGCTTGTCGGTGGCGGTGGCGGTGGCGGATCCCTAAATCCCACCCGACCCCGCCACCAACAAGTTGGCGGAACATAGAAAATATTTGGACAATGCTTCCGACATCCGACGGATATCAGAGGCGGAATCGGGGTTGGAAAAACCAAATACTCGTTGTTTGATAGGGAAGGGTCCTTCATATCTTCGTACTGGCCCATTATGCACGGATCGCAATTACTTGAATTGTTGGGGTAGTAATTTTACCATCACGAGGTTCCCTTCCTTGAACTCAACTGCTCATCACTTAAGATTTGCCCAGGTATAAACTGTAGGGCTAACTCCTGAATAGCCCGTGGTGATGCTGTTTGGCGTCATTAGTTTCCAGTCGATGGCTAGTTCGAATGGACTCGGTCTGGTTGCCTCACTATGCTGCAAGTTGTATAGAATTGGGTAGTATCCAAGAGCGTCACCCATTCTCGTTGGTTGGCACGCACATAATGCCTCAAATAGAGCTCCAATAGTGCATTCACCCGCTCCTTTTGGCCATCATTTTGTGGATGAAAACTCGTAAAGAATGCTAGATTGGACCCAAAGATTTTTAACAACTCAGACCAAAATTTCCCCATGAAACAGGGGTCTGATCAATCGCGATGGTGTTTGCAATGCCCCAATGCTTGACCACGTGCTTCATGAATAGTTTGTCTCTAACTACAGTCATCACGTTAAGTGGCGCTGCAATGAAAGTGGCATACTTGGAGAAACTATCCACCATGATGATTATTGTCCCGCATATCTCCGATTTTGGGAGTGAAGTGTGGAAATCCATCAGATGCTCTTGAAAGGATGCTCCGGTATGGGAAGTGGTTGTAGCAGGCCTCTTAGTTGCTGTTGTTCGATCTTGTCCTGCTGACACACCAGACAAGTCTTCACATAAGCCTCCATATCTTTCCTCATCCTCATCCAATAGTAAGAATCTTCCATGAGTGCAACGGTGTGATGCATCCCCACCCATTTGGAATCATGATATTCCATAAGTATCTCATGATGCAAGTTGTCCCACTTTGGCATATTCGAGGCAATCTCCCTTAGTGAAGAGCAAGTCGTCTCGAATTCAGAAGTGTTGTTTCTTTCCCTTCCGTGCAAATTCCATGTTGTTCTTTGTCATTGGGTCTTGTGATAAGCCTTCACGTATGCGGTCCTTCAACATGAACGTGGGTTTGCTCATGGTTGCAAGCTCCGCCTTACGACTCAAAGCATCAGGTACACGATTGGTTGTTCCCGATTTATGCTCTAAGGTATAGTCGAACTCTGTCAAGAATTCTTGCCATATAACTTGCTTCTTTTGGGTCTAGAAATAACTCGTGGCAACGTTGCCCATGCAAACGATAAACTTGTTCCCAAGAAAATAGTGCCTCCAAACTCTAAGGCAATGCACCACTGCAGTCATCTCCTTTTCGTGAACAATATAGCATTGCTCTGCCATTCAACTTGCAAGTCTCAAAGGCAATGGGGTATCCCTCCTCTATGAGCACGCCCCCAATAACATAGTCCGCAATATCGGTGTGCTTCGAATGGTTTGGCATGTTTGGGAAAGGACAAGACTAGTTGCTCTGTCACCTTTGCCTTGAGATTCTCAAAAGGTGAACAACATTGACTGTCTCACTCCACTTATTGTTCTTCTTAATAAGTTTGTGATAAGTGTAGCAATACTCAAATACCCGTAGATGAAATGCCTAAAATAGTCTGTGAACCCCAAGAAAGGTCAAAGTTAGAACACATTTGTAGGTCCATCTCAGTCCCAAATGACCCTCACATTTGCTTCATCCATCAAGATCTTCCCTACCTTGATGTGGTGTCCCAAGAAAGCAACCTCGTTCTTGGCGAATGAGCACTTCTCCAATTGACATAGAGTTCATTCTCATGAAGTATACCAAATACCCTCCTCTATTGCTCTACGTGTTCCTCCAATGTGGATTAGTAGATTACGATATCATCAAGATCTACGAATATGTCCAAGTATGGGTGGAACATTTTGTCCATAAGAGTGCAAAATGTGGCAGATGCATTGGTGAGACCAAAAGGCATGACAAGAAGATCATAAGATCCATACCTTATCAGCATAGCAGTCTTGGGTTCATCTCCTTCGGCAATCCTCACTTGCCAATAGCCAAATCGTAAGTCAATTTTCAAAAACCACTTGGTTCCTTGAAGCTGGTCGAATAACTCCCCAATGAGCGCAATCGAGTACCTATTCTGGATTGTTAACTTGTTCAAGACCAAACAATCGACACACATGTGCAGAGATCCGTCATGCTTCTTTTGAAAAAGCACGGTTGCACCACAAGGTGACTTGGATGGCTGGATCCTGCCCGCATCAAGTAGTTCCTTGAGTTGCCTCCTTTTCTCCTCCAACTTAGGCGGCGCCATCCAGTAATGTGTGCAAGATGGCAGGCTAGCATCGAACAATAACTCAATTTTGTGATCGGCGTCCCTCCTTGGTGAAAGTATTTTGGGTAGTTCCTTGGGCATGATGTCCTTGAACTCTTCCAATACAACCTTGAGTGCCATGGTACCTCTTCTACGCCTTCCGATATAGCTTCCTCATCCATCATGGGGATAATTGCATGTCTCTCCTCGCTATGCTTAAGTCCATTGGCGCGTTGGATGACTGAGAGCATGCCCCGTTTCTTCTTCTCCCTCTTGGCCACTGTCATGCATGCAGTCTTTACATCTTAGATGAAAAATGAATCAAGAAAGTGAAGGATCCAAGCTCGTACCTCTTTGAACCACTCTAGTCCAAACATCATAGTCATCAATTGGCACCACTATGTAGGAAACCTTTCCCTCCCAGTTTCCAATGGTGGTCTTGACCTCCTTTGTTGCTCCAGCAATAGTCTTTATTCGTGTATTTACCGACTTGATTGACCCGTCAATAGGAGTGATGACAAGCCTCACACTTCTAGCAACCTCCTCCTTAATGAAGTTGTTTGTGACTCCTGGTTCCACCAATGCCTTGACTCGTTTGCACCCGATCAAAGCTTCCACCAACATTAACTGACTCTTAGGCCCTTTGGTCAGTTCCACCTTAGCCTTGACAACATTAGGAATTGGAGCAACCCCATTTGTGCATCTACGTCTTGAGTAGCTTGTTCTTTTGTAGGCAGTTAGCGATTTTGTTTTTAGAACTCCAACAAAAGAAGCATTCTTTCTTTATAGGGTTATCACATGATTTTCCCGAGTGAGAATTTGAAGTTGTTTATGTGCTCAGCTTTTTGGTTGGATTAGTTAGATGAGCCAGATGATCTACCTCCCGCCATATTGTCCCTTGTGCTCCTTGTGACCCTTATCCTTGTTACTACTATCACTTGTTGGCCTCAACTCGATGAGGATATCCACAAAAGTGATGGTCGAAGCCAAGTCTTGCACTTGATGATACTGAAGGTCAGTCTTGGCTCATGGCTTTAATCCATCAAGATATGCAAATAGGGCTTCGGTGTCTAATAGTACTAGAATCTCCAAAATAATCCCTTCAAATTCCCTTGGTGTATTTTTTGAGGGACTTGTTGTGGGTGTGTCGCCTTAGTCGAGCTCGAGCCTCATATTCCATATTTTTGGGATAGTATTGTTGCTTGATTTTAACCTTAAAATCTCCTCATGTTTCCATGCTACAAGTGCCTGCTCGACATCTCCATTGCGCCATCTTCATCATAGCATGGTTGTGTCATTCGGGAAAAGAGGTGTCGCGCGAATTTTGGTCTAATCCTCGCGTACATTCGAGGCTACAAAGTATTGTTCCAAACTCGACAAAAATTTATCGAGTTCCTTGGCATTACGAACTCCGCCATTAGATTTTGGCCTAAGAACGTCGACTTTTGTTGGAGTCATGGTCACATGGGTCACCCACGCTGGCCAAGGCCCATTTGCATATCGCAACATCGGCCTTGAGAGTTTGGAACACCTCTCAGAACACTTGCATCATATCTTGAAATGATTTTAACTCATTCTTCATACTGAAATTAAATCATTTGTGAGTTGAGTTGTTGGAGTACCTAACCTTGAAAATCTTCTATCATGGAACTCTCTTCAAGCATTCAGACCCTCTCCATGGATTCCTCGAAGGCTTGAGTGTGGTCTGCTCTGAAATGCTCCACCCGAGTCACCCTAACATCCAAGCTACCAATGAGGTCAACTTAGTGGCTTCTATATGGGAATGACGTTTTTCTTACCTCCTTTGGGAACTTCGGTCCCCAACATGCTTCTCTCTTAGCAACACCAAAGAGCACACTTAATTGTGGAAGCCTCTGAGTCTAACTTGGCTTCAATATCACTTGTCACAGGATGAATACTTTCCTCCACTTCAAACTGGTTGCGCTTGGCTGGGAACCACTCATTCTCTACCAGGAAAACATTCACCAACAAAGTTGCTAGGTATGCCGGCAAGAAAAGGAAAGAGCTTGGAGAAGTATAGAACGTTTTGAGTAAGAGTGCTTCTTGATTCATTAGATGCATTTACAAATGGTTGCAACTCCTATTTATACATGGTCACCTCCCTGATGGATGGTGGAGATTAATTTGATCCTATTGTTGTTGAAGAGCTTCTAGAGTCTTCCATGAATCTATAGAATTCTAAGAATCTCCACAAGTGCAAAATGGTCTCTAGAATGTTCTATTCTATAGTCTTTTATTATTCTATACAATATGAAGGCAAAGTTTAAAAGGAGAGTTTTTTTATTCATAAAAAAACCTATCCCACTAAATTATAATCTTACTCGCAAGCACCATATTGTTGAATCTCGCCCCTTCATGGCTCAGTTGGCATACTGACAAAATATGCGGAATGTGGCACTTTCCTATCATATTCACCATAACGCATTAGATGCTACTTTGTTACCTTTTTCCAGTCATGTGATAAGCTTATTTGGGTGGATGTTATTGGGAGGATGGGGACGATATATCTTTTCTGAGAGGTTTCGCTTAATCAATATATCTTTTCTGAGGGCAAACTCAATGTTAGAGTACTTGGGCAGGTTTTCGATGATGCTGTGGGGCCAGAGAACGTCATGTGCATGGAATATATGCACACCTAACTGGAAGATCGTTTAGGGTTTTTAGCTTGAATGATGGGTAACGTAAAATGAGTAAATAGAGGGGGGATGGAGGAGGAGAGGTGGCAGCTCTGGGTATCGCGCTAATGCCGGTTGCGGGGGTTCGACTCAGATAGAACTGACAGTGAACTCGTGCATGAAGCGAAGTCGCAGAGACGAAGACGAAGTCCAAATCTGGGGTGAAGTGAAGTCGTGAACAAACAAAAGTCAAAATGAACTCAAACTCAGAATAAGAAACGTGAAAGTGCGTAAGTCTTCATAAGATTTCGCAATAGTCAGTTGATTCATTCCAAATGCATTGAAGGCGGGCCCTTCACTTTTTCCTTTATACCTAATAAAATTTCCAAATATAGTATGGTTGTTATAAATGTAGATGATTGAGATCCTTTTATACGGATAAGACTTTTGTAACTGTAGTCTTTATATAGTTCTTATCTCTATATATAGATGAACTAAAGAGAATAAACGTGAGACTTTTCACCATCATTCTAATCTTCAGATTTTCACTTCTTTACAAATCTTCTAGTTTACAACACGCTATCAGCAGGAGTTGTTTTCTCCAGATCTCTTCAGGTTTTCTTTATCAATCGTAAAATATCTCTACGTTCTTCTTTATTTACTGTAGATATGCTAGAAAAGACATGGATATTCACTTTTTCTTTAACTACGAGAGTCTGTTCAAATTTCTGTTTTTCAATTCTTCAGCAAAGATGTTGATTCCTGTTTTTAGATTAATTCCATTTGGTAATCTTATCTTTATGCATTCAATCTGAGCAAGTTCATCAACGGTATGATTAGAATGATTCTGGTTCTTGATTTCTCAACTATGTTGCATGAACTTATTTCGATTTGTTGTTTGAATTGTGGCGTTGGGTGCAGCAGTTCCAGAATTGAAAAAAAAAACTTTTCTTGCTTGAGTTGGGTGCAACGGTTATTTGTATTTTCTTTTGGATAAGTGCTAAAATTTCTCCTTGAATTGTGGCATTGACTCCAACCATGATCCCTTATTTTTCAAAAATGTATTTTATTTTACTTCAGAAAAAAAAAATATTGCACACGTCTACTATGCAACAGACGCGTGCTACCTTGAACGTAAAAACACGATTATACATAAAGACACAATTGTATGTTAATAACTATTCGTCATTTGATTGTGTGTTTGAATAACAAACACACGTCTGTTATTAACATATACTTTGCAAATATATGTTAATAACTGCGCAACATCTTTGCAAATATACTTTGCAAATTTGTACAACACGTATTCTTCTCTATTTATTATAGTTGATTCAAATTAGGGTGTTTTTTTAATTCGTATTCCTCTCTAGCTCAGACATGCTTTGTGCCGTCGGCTGCTATTTGAATTTATTTTAAAAAAAATAGAATTGTTCTACTTACATGTTGCACTTCATGTTTATTATTTATAATGATTATTAATGATTGTTTTTGTTAATAATAGGAAAGAATTTATTTTAATATTAAAGATTCATGTATTAGTTATTTTTATTGCATCATGATTAAATCAGTTTCTTTTATGATTAATTTTTTTCTTTAGCAATAAAATTATTTTTATTGCATTTTAAGTTTGTGAATTATTATTGTATTTTAATTGGTAAATAGCCATCCGCATAAGTTCTTATTTTTTCTTTCTGATTCCTGGTTCATTTTTATGTTTGATGAAAATCAAATATACTTATACTAATTCAATTATTTTTATCTGATTGAAAATGACACATCTCGCAAAATTGGACTTTAATGCATTAGGCATTATGGGAGAATTTTTTTTATCATGGGTTTTGGATACTGAGATCAACATAGAAGCAAAAAACTTAGGTGTGAAAATCAAAGCTGCAAATAAAGCAACACCACAAGATCAAGTCAAAGCATTGATCTTCTTGCGGCATCATATCCATAATGAGCTCAAGACTGAATACCTGATGGTCAAAGATCCGTTAGAACTATGGATAAATTTACAAAAACGCTATGGCTACCAAAAATCTGTGCTCTTGCCAAAGGCACATTATGATTGGACCCACTTGTGCCTCCAGAATTTTAAATCCGTTAGTGAGTATAACTCAACATTATTTAAAATAACGTCTGTTTCAAATTATGTGGTGAAAACATTACAGACTTTGAGATGCTGGAGAAAACATACTCAATATTTCATGCATCCAACATGGTCCTGCAACAACAGTACCGAGAGCGAAACTTTTCTGAGTATTCAGAAGTCATTTCATATATCCTGGTGGCCGAGCAAAATAATACATTGCTCCTGAAAAACCACCAAGACAGACCCACCGAGTCTAAGTCATTTTCAGAAGCAAATGGTTTAAATGTCCAACGACACAAGTGTCGAGGACAAGCTCAAAGAGGCAGAGGCCAATATTTCTATGGGCGTTACTCAAACAGGGGGAGAGGTAGACACAATTTTGATAAAGTACCCCCCAGGGTATCAGGTGGGCCACAACACACCTGACAATATGAGGACAAGTGTTATTGTTGGGGTAAGAAAGGTCATTGGTCTAGAATATGTCGGTCCAGTAAAAGAGTTGTCAAATATCAAACATCCATAAAAGCACCAAAACTAGGCCCAAATGGCCATACTAGTAAGACCGAGACAAACTTTGTCCAACCCATGAAAGACCTAGATGCATCCACTAGTACAAAATTGATTGCATATGATTTCTTTAATGCTGATCAAGATGATCTTCTCTAGGATATTTATTGCATTTTTAAGACTATTTTATGCTTCAAGGCTATTTCAATATTTTGTAATGCTGTTTAAAACAATTCTCTCCTTTTGGTAATGTGATGTGTTTATTTCTTTTAAAGATATAAGTGATGAAATATGCTTAGTTGATAGTGTCACAACACACTCCATCTTTAGAGATGACAAATATTTTGATAGTTTGAAAACTACTAAGGCAAATGTAATCACTATCTCCGGCCCGACGAACATTCTAAAAAGATCCGGAAGAGCAAATATTGTGTTACCCAATGGAACACACATAAACATTTTAAATGCTTTATTTTTCCCTACATCTAGATGAAACTTGTTAAGTTTCAAGGATATTAGATTAAATGATTTTCATATTAAAACCATAGAAGAGGGAAACAAAGAATATATGAATATAATTTCATATGAAAATGGGCAAAAACTCATTCTTGAGAAATTGCAATCCTTCTCTTCCGGGATCTATTATACAACAATGAGGATGTTCGAAACACATTCAGTTTCTACTACAAATTTAACATTCTCTATTTGGCATGATCGCCTTGGGCATCCGGGATCAACGATGATGAGTCGAATTATTAAAAATTCTTTAGGACATACATTGAAACCTAGAGATTTAAGCTTACACAAAAATATGCCATGCCCTGCATGTTCACAGGGCAAACTCATAACAAAACCATCCTTATTAAAGGTTAGATCAGAAGCACCTTCTTTCCTTGAAAGAATTCATGGGGATATTTGTGGACCCATCTACCCTGCATGTGGACCTTTTCGATATTTCATGGTCATTATTGACGCTTCTAGTAAATGGTCTCATGTTTGTCTACTTTCAAGTAGAAATTCAGCTTTTGCTAGATTGCTTGCTCAGATTATTAAATTACGAGCACACTTTTCAGATCATCTGATCAAGAAAATAAGATTGGATAATGTTGCAGAGTTCACATCTAAAGCATTTAATGCTCATTGTATGTCCATTAGCATAGATGTCAAACATTCTGTTTTGAATGTTCATACCCAAAACAGGCCAACTGAATCGTTCATTAAACGAATATAATTGATTGCTGGACCCTTACTTATGAGGTCCGAATTGCCAATTTTGGCATGGGGATATGCTATCATACATGCTGCATTGCTAGTTAAATAGAGACTTAGTGTTTTTGATCCTTACTCCCTTTATCAGCTCGTATCGGGCAGAGTCCCAAACATATCATTCCTACGAATTTTTGATTATGCGGTTTATTTACATATTGCATCAACGAAAAAGACCAAGATGGTCCTCAACGTAGGTTGGGAGTTTATATTGGTTTTGAGTCATCTTTGATTCTAAGATATTTAGAACTTCTAGCGGGTGATGTCTTTTCGGCACATTTTGACGATTGCCATTTTGATGAGTCTATCTTCCCACCATTAGGGGGTGCAAAACATGTGTCAGAAGCATGAAAAGACATAATATGGCATAATAAAAAATTATCCCATCTCGATCAATGATCAAATGAATCTGAATTAAAGTTCAAAGGATAATTCATTTGGAGGATATCACAAATTAATTACCGGATGCATTCACAGACAACCAATTGGTCGTAAGATCTCACATACCAGTTGTCAATGCTTCTATAAGGATTGATGTCCCAGAAGAACAAAATACCAACAAAGCGCTAAATGAATCTACACAACGCATGGAACGTGGTAGACCCATTGGTGCCAAGGACAAAGTTCCTCGAAAAAAGAGTCTCACTAAAAAATGTGAATCATGATGATCACCAATCCCACGCTAATATGATATCCAATGACTCTCCTGAAACTACATTTCATGAAAAGAAAGCTCTAAATGAGGAACCTAATGAAGATGATCAGGTATCAAATAACAATGAGATCTCAATTCAATATGTATTATCAGGAGAGGTTTTGGATAGAAAAAAACTATTGTCGACAATATTTTTGCGTATAAAATTACTTTAAATCTCACCAAATGTGAAGATGAAATAAAATCACACTCTATCGAAGAATGTCGATGTCGAAATGATTGGCCAAAGTTGAAAGAAGCAATAGAATCAGAGTTGAGCTCGCTTGAAAAATGCAAGGTCTTTGGACCCATTATTTAAGCACCCAATGGTGTTAAGCCTGTTGGATATAGTGGGTATTTGTTCGAAAAAGAAATGAACATAATGAAATTGAGCTCTACAAAGCGCACCTTGTTGAACAAGGCTTCTCCCCAAAGCACAAGATTGATTATGAAAAAACATATTCTCCGGCCATGGATGCGATTACATTTCGATTTTTGATTAGTTTAGCATCATCTGAAAAATTGGAGATGCGGTTAATGGATGTTGTTATAGCATATCTGTATGGACCACTCGATAAAAAAATGTATATGAAAATCATAGAAGGATTTAAGATGACTGCAACATCTTGTGGCAAACAGAAGAATATCTACTCCATAAGATTCCAAAAATCATTATACGGATTAAAACAATCTAGGCGGATGTGATATAATCAACTGAGTGAATAGCTTGTAAAATAAGGATATACCAATGATGTAATTTGCCCATGTATATTCATCAAAAAAAGCATATATGGGTTTTCTATAATTGCAGTCTATGTCGATGACATAAATCTTATTGGAACTCTAGAAGATCTCAACCAAACTACAATGCATCTAAAATATAAATTTGAGATGAAAGGTCTTGGCATCAAACAACATATACAAAGAAAGTCTTGAAGTACTTGGTCCTGAAGTACTATATCTTAATGCCATAGGTGCACTAATATATCTTGCAAATTGCACGAGACCAGATATAGCTTTTTTAGTCAATCTCCTTGCAAGATATAATGTTGCTCCGACTCGAAAACATTGGAATGGTATCAAGCATATTCTCCGCTATTTTGAACTGCACTCCGAATTTGGGATTATTTTATAGTTGTGATATAGAATCACAATTAATTGGATATGCATATGTGGTCTATCTTTCTGACCCACATAAGGGCAGGTCCCTAACAATAATCATTTTCACCTATGGTGGTACTGCAATTTCATGGATATCCACTCAGCAGACATTGATGTCTACATCATCCAACCACTTGAAGATTATTGCAATACATGAAGCAAGCAAAGAATGCATTTGGTCGAGGACAATCATTTTCAACATATCCATACAACATGTGATTTATCCCAAATCTCAAATACACCGACAATATTATATGACTTTTTAGGGGAGAAATATTGCACAATTATACTCTTTTTCTTTCGCTTAGGATTTTTTTCTCAAAGAATTTTTCCTAAGCAAGGTTTTCATGAGGCAACTTTTGCATACTTTTGAATCCAGAAGAATTCAATGAGAGGATCATAAAAGATTCCTACTCAAGAAAATTACAAAAATATGTATCCTTGAAATTCAATCAATTAAGGGGGAGTGTTGTAAATATACATAATTATATACAAACGTGTATTGATTGTGACCGTTTCAAGATTTATGTCTTTTGTAACTCTCGATCCTAAACCTCTATATAAAGAGGAGTCAAATGAAAATAAGAGATACATTTTTCACAAGAGTTCTAACCTTTTCTCTTCTCTTGTTTCTCGCAGATTTTAAGATTACAACAATTTTCATGCACTTAAAAAATATAAAGAGTTATAGGAGGGGGACAGTTATGCTATCATTTACATTTTTTGCAACTACATAAGGTAATTTTTGGCAGCATAGCATAGGAGCTCTTAACCATCTCCAATTATGATTCCTCTTGGGTTTAATTTGTGAGTTGATAACTAGTACCAATTGTTAATATGAACCCATTCCATCAGCTAGATTGCACCTAAATCTGCATCAAAATGGATTGAGTTTCTTTCTCGCCATAAGCTCCATACGACAGCCTGCCAAGTTGCCGTCCAAATTTCCTCACCAGAGCGATGCTTGATCAATTCCATATTCGTTTCGTAGTGCCTGAAGACATCAGAATGACCCACATAAAGAATGCCAAACAATCCATACAAGTTTAACAAAAGTGCATAAACAGAGCGTGTGAGACGCTTTCAATATCCATGATGACACAAAGTTGGTTAACCATATCAATGCTCAAGCTACGATGGAGGAGGTTCTCATTTGAACAAACGCCATGCAGAAACTGGAATTTGACGAGGGAAGATCTTTAATACGTGCTAGCTGT
Organism: Pinguicula moranensis; assembly: GCA_028565015.1. Lineage (NCBI taxonomy): Eukaryota > Viridiplantae > Streptophyta > Magnoliopsida > Lamiales > Lentibulariaceae > Pinguicula > Pinguicula moranensis. Next base: position 36,265 of record JAOWBN010234261.1, read on the forward strand.
CTTCTAGAACAAACATGATGGACCGAGTACTCACTGATAATTTTTAAAGAAAAGGAAATAGTGTACTTCCCTGAGTTATCTCCTTCCTAGCGCCACACATCCAATGAATGTGGCAACAGTCGCCCGTCTGAAGCCCACTATAGTAGCTCTGGAAACAACAAAGTTCCCCACTAAGGTAGGGGCCTTTGGAAGTTGAGGTGCCAAGTCCACCCTCCATTAATATATGATCCCAACTCCAAAACTGTTGCATTTTTCTCAACAGAAGTCCTGTATTGCCGAAAATAACTAGTGGTCAAGCATCCATCTCCTAACTAATTCGATGGCCAAAACAGTGCCTTGTTGCCCTCTCCCATTACCAGAGTGAAGTCAGAACAAGATAGTGATTATCCTGAGGCTCGAAAGTATAGAAAATTGCATGAAAACAAAGAAGCAATAACTTTTTCCAAAAGAATCCCGAGCGGTGCTCTCGGTTTCCATTTATTTTATTTTCTTCTAAAAATTCGAAAATCAAAATGAGTCCACAAGACAGACTTAAATAGCCAAACAATTAACTGATTTTCCTTAATCTGCCATAATTGGCATAATTACGTAAATCTCTCCTAATCAATCAATCAACATAAAAACAGTAAATTGCTAATAAATCCGTAATCAGTTTACTTCGGGATTTATTCTAAAAAAAGGTAGGAAATAACTAAAACGCTTTTTCAGGATGGAAAATGGCTGATTTTGCAGAAAAGTCAATGGCACATCGAGCAAATGTAGCCAAAGTTATGGCTTATTATCTGCAGATGCTCCTGCATCAGTCTCCTCGGGTTGGAGAGAACTCGACCTCAAGTTCGGACTAGAGCCACCAGGTGTTAGTGTTATGTCCTAAGGCCAATCACCTTAGGCCTATGTATTAACACTTTAATGTTGTATATATGATTG
>JAOWBN010234262.1:0-24263 GCA_028565015.1 Pinguicula moranensis
AGACCCTCTACCACTCAACTTTCTGGCCATAGGTAAGTGGTATTGGATTTGGCCCAATTCAATTCAATCTCATAAGCTCATATCTTTGATAAGTCCAATTAAGTGGAAGCCCTTTAAAACTTATTTTGTTTTGACTCCAAAATAATCTAAAACAAAACAAGCTTTAAATAAATCTTTTGTAAAAATAACTTTAAACAAAATTATTTTCCAACACTCCACACAGTCATAAATCTCTTCGCAAAGCTTTCGGGTTGTCTGGTGGTTATCGGCGATTTACAAAGAACTATGGCTCTTTTAGTAAACTTGCTGCCACACTGCAGAACAAACGTGTCTTCTGTGGCACTACAACTGCTGGCACCGATGGCAGATTCTGGAACACTTCCATAGTTTCAGCTCCATCTCTATCTCAGTCCAATTTTCAGTAGCTCTATATCTTGGAAACTACGTTCTTTCTCAACAAGGAGCAAGTGCAAGCATTACTGGACCACAATATACTGTTGGCTCAACACCAAATGGGAATTTACTCGGAGGAAACCGCAGCAAAATACAACCTTGAAATTGATGATGAGATCTATTCTCAGCTGGCTCTTTACAAACAAGACCGTGTTCGTTTCAGGAAAAACATGGAGCTATCATCTCACTTCTATGGTCTTTTCAACATACGCGATGAGTTTGGCAGAGTTGCTCCACTTGATAGGTCATCCAATTCAGCTCTCCAATCTAATTTTTATTTATCACTCCTCCACAACAAACTTCATCTGCAGTACTCGTCATCACCAGCCCTACTCCAGTTGCAGCAAGAAGGAAGTTGTGTCGGTCAAAATCTTGGAATTCTGGAAAACCACTCCACACCAAATGTGTCTGGACCCATGCAACAAGTGTTACTCCAAGGGACAGAAGCAACTGTTGCCTAGTCAACCGGGGATGACTCTCAATGCGTGAAGCTGCTTTATTTCGTTATGCATCCTTGGGGTCAAGGATTTCAAAATGAAGAGGGTATTGTTACATATCCATCTGATCAGCTGGGAATAAAATGGGGAAGGAAGAGACCACTAGGTGAAAGACTCAGAATTGAAGAGAAGTAATCGAAGACAGTATCATTACATTTCAGACAGTGTAGTTTTTAATCGCATTTGTAATAAAGAATCGTACTTTGTGTTAAGTTGTTAAGTTAGTCAATCTGGTTAGTTTAGTCGCACTCTATAGATAAGTGGGGATCGTGGGGAAGAATAAGGAAACGGGTCATTAGGTAGTGGAGTAGTGAATTAGTTAGGATTTTAATTGTTTTAAATAGCAGCTCGATCAAGAAAGAGACATGAATGAATATTGCATAAGCTTCTTCTTCCTCCTTTGTCTCTCTTTCTTTACTGATTTACTTTCAATTAGGTAACCATCCTTCGGGATTGTTATACATTGCTGAGATATGCTTTGCCTATTGATAACAAGGCCATCAGGGAGGTGCAGAAGCCGCTTAAGGACATCACAGAGAGTCTAAAAATTGCCGGTGTCAAAGCCCTTATTCGGTTGAAAGAGTGAGTAACCCAATTTCATCAATTTAGTTTTACGTTTTTCAGTGTTTCTATATGACTGTATATTATTTTGCTCGTGGTTGATGAAGAGAATGTACTTGTGCGATTTGCTAATAGAACTATCCTGTTTCTTGTTGTGGGGATTTAGAATACGAGACATGCCTCGAGGGCTCTCATGCAAGGTAAAACATTGATTGTTGAAGGCCTGGCGAAATCGAAGGTGGACGATGGGATTGAGCTGCTTAAGAAATTGGAATCGGGACTGGAGGAGCTTCAAAAAATTGTGGAGGATAAGAATCGTGAGGCAGTCACGCGTAAGCAGCAGGAGTTGCTTAGTTATGTTGGAAGGTGAGTCTATGCAATTCATGTTTCTGGCCTCTCGGTATGCATATAAGTAGTTGTTCCACAGGCGTTTGGTATATTGTTCTTACCGTGTTGTACATTTAGCATTTGTTGGCCGATTGATGAGTTGTTTTGAATTTTGAGCATTTAGTAATTAGTGCCTTTAAAGAGATCTTTTGCAAGTTATCTGCAGAAAAGATGTATCTTTGTAGTTATGTGAGTCCTTTCTTGACGTTCATCTGTTCCCATCAGGGCATGGCGTCAAATATCTTGTTTTCCAAGATTGTTAGCATTTATTTATAGCATCAAATTGGGTTTCTCCAATGATCAAAACAGTGCTACTGGACTTGTCCTTGCCCCATTGACTGCAGCTGACATCCCTCTAAGAATCTACAAACGTGAAGAAAATACACAGTAGTCTTCCTATGAGTTAATATTTCTCATTTTAAGTCCTTGTCATTGACTGCAACTGAGATCTTCGTGGGGCATTGGATTTCTGCAGTGTTGAAGCGGACATGGTTGATGGTTTTCCCTATGATGTTCTTGAAGAATTTAAGAGCATGCCATTGTTGAAGGGCAGAGCAACTGTGGGCATGAATGTGATGGTCAAGGTTTTTCAGTGTTAACCCGTCTAATGAGCCTCCAATTAATGTTGTGAAATGCCAGATATGTGATAAATATTATTATACTGCTCTTGATTGTTTTCATCGTATGAATTTTGTTTACCAGGGATGCCATCATCCTGCCTGTCTTGGTGCTATGGTTGCTCAGGTTAATCTAGACATTGATGACCGCATTTGGTTCGTTGATAGTGGAGCTAATTAACATATTGCTAATGGGTCTGCTCCCCTTGCACAACAGTAGCCCTACTCTGGATCTGACTCAGTGGCCGTTGGTAATGGTACGGGTTTACAGATTATGAACACTGGCTCGTTGAATATTCACCATCCTACAAAACCTTTAAATTTATCCCGTGTTCTTCATTGTTTAAAGGCTTTCGCTAATTTGCTTTCTATTTATCAGTTTTGTGTCGATAACAGCTATTTCGTTGGGATGTTCGGGTCCAACACCTGCGGTCAAAAGTGTTTGGATGTTCGGGTCAAAAGTGCTATTTTGTTGGGATGTTCGGGTCCAACACAGCAGCAACCCAACTGCGCTCTCCAACATCTGCGGTCAAAAGTGCTTTAGTTGGAATGTTCTAGTCTAAACCTATGTTTTCCATTTGGCACTCACGTCTCGGGCATTTTTCACATGTTATTGTTCATCATGTTCTTTATAATTCCAATTTGTCCTGTGTAGGGGATCTTAACTTTGGATTTGTTTGCGAACCTTGTCAGCTCGGAAAGAGTAAGAAATTATCATTTGAGTCATCAACTCGAGTCACGTCTAGACCTTTATAACTTATTTATTCTGATGTATGGTCTACTTTAGCTATTTCGACTCTTGAATTTTGTTATTATGTTATTTTTGTTGATGACTTCACTCGCTTTACCTGGCTATATCCTCTCAAAGCTAAATTTGATGTATTTCAAACATTTGTTACCTTTCATGCAATGGTTGAAAATCAATTTCCTTATAGCATCAAACAATTTCAAACTGATGGAGGAGTGAATTTTGTTCTAATGATTTTTTTGCCTTTCTTAATAAATGTGGAATTATTCATCATCTATCATGTCCACATATACCTCAACATAATGGCTAGCTGAGCGTAAACGTCGTCATATAGTGGAAATGAGACTAACTTTCTTGGCTTAGTCACATCTTTCCACTAAATTCTAGGTAGAAGCTTGTTCCACTACCATTTTTGTCATTAATCGGCTACCTACCCCAGTTCTGAATAATAACAATCCATTTGCTAAGTTATTTGGTACTGCTCATGATTATTCCCGATTTCGCTCTTTTGGTTGTGCATGTTATCCATTGCTTCGTCCTTATACCTCCCACAAACTCATGTTTCATAGTTCCAATTGTATTTTTATCGGCTATAGTTCTCAACACGCTGGGTATAAGTGCTTTGATCCTGTGTCCTAGACTACATACATATCTCGCCATGTTGTGTTTGATGAGATGTTATTTCTAGTTCATACGGGACATTCCTTGACTATTCCATCCTCTGCTGCGGTTGCTCCTGCCTCAGGTACACTTCCATCTCTTGTTAGTCCATTTATTGTCTCATCTTCATGTGATTCTCAGGTCTCAGGGATTCCTAATGGTCATCTTGATAGGGTTTCTTTGCCACTTGCTCCTTTCACTAGTGACATCCCATCTAGCTCGTCATCTCAGCCACCCTCGAGCGACTTGTTCCCCAATTGTGCTACACAGTCGGTCCACTCACCACCTACAGATTTTACCCGTTCACACCCTATGACCAGCACTCAGCCGCCTAGTGGTGATGTCTCGGCTAGTGCCTCGGTTCCATTCCCTCCTCTTGATATTGTCCCGGTTCCTGGTCCTACCACTACATGGGTTACCCGGTCATAGACAGGTTCTTTACAACCTAAACAATTTCATGATTATCATTTATACTCTGCAACTCGTCATCCTTATCAGGCCCTCGTCAGTGTTCATATACCTTGTGAGCCCTCTACTTATCAGCAAGTTGCTTCGTCTCCGGAGTGGATAATTGCTATGCAGACAGAATTTGATGCCTTGGTCGAAAATCACACTTGGGGTTCTTTGCCCACGTCCTCCTGAACAACATGTTATTCGGTGCAAATGGGTTACAAGGTTAAACAAAAATCTGATGGATCTATTGATCGCTATAAAGCTAGACTGGTGGCACGAGATTTTGAGCAAGAATATGGTCTTAATTTCTCTTAGACGTTTAGTCCTATGGTAAAAATGACTACTCTTCAATTGTTTCTTGCACTAGTTGTTCAGTTTCATTGGCCAATTCGTCAACTTGATGCCACTGATGCCTTTCTCGATGGAGAATTAGATGAAGTTGTGTATATGGAGCAGCCACCTGGATTTATCTCCTCTGAGTTTTCTCATCATGTCTGTTCTCTCCGGAAGGCTCTCTGTGGTCTGAAGCAAGCTCCTCGTGCCTGGTGTGTACGGCTCTCTGGGACCCTTATTCTAGGGTTTGTCTGCTCCTCCAATTATTCATCCCTATTTGTCTATCACTTTGCTGGGGTGCATCTTTTTATCCTGATCTATGTCGATGATATCCTTGTTACTGGATCTTCCCTACCTGACATCACACGCCTGATTGGTAGTATTTAAGGCCTATTTTGCGCAGAGTTCTTATAATTATAATTGGCTTATAAGCACCGTTTTTCAGAAAATGAGTGTTTTGCTCAACCAACCTTCTACTACTTGTTCTTATTTTAAGAAGGTAAACCTTCAAAAAAATAAGCACCTCAATACATGTTTTTTTTTTCCTTTTTAAAAATTAGAATGACATATTTGTAATTTTCTTAAACTTTAAAATAAACTTCGTGCCAATATTACCCGGGCCCAGGCCCGGCACGGACCCAGACCCGGCATGGCGGGCCGCCCGTCTTCTATGGGCCATGCCCGGGTCGCAAAAACGCGACCCTGCGGCACGACAGGTCCAAAAAATTCTGGACCCTTCGAGACGGCCCGGCCGAGCCCCTTTTTTTAAATGAAGGTTATTTTGGTAATCTACTGTTAATTTTGGTAATATACAATTAAAATAGAATTTTAAATAATGATCTTTTAAGTACTTGCGCAAAACACCTCTCCTTCTAAAAATAAGAACAAGTCGTAGAAGAAGTAGTAGAAGAAGAAGTAGAAGAAGGTCTGCGCAAAACAGGGCCTTAGTCCACATTTCGGCTACGTGAATTAGGGGATCTCGGGTATTTTCTCGGTATTGAGGCTGTTTGTGACAGTTATGGTCTGCATCTTCGGCAGTCTAAGTATATTTCGGACCTTATGGAGCGTTCCAAGATGTCTGGTGCCAAGCCCCTACCATCACCACGTAGCTCAGGAAGTTGCTTTTGTTCTGATGACTCGTCCTCCCTTAGTCCATTGGATATCACTATCTACAGAAAAACTGTAGGGGCCTTACAATATTGTACTTTAACTCATCCGGATATTGCCTTCTCTGTCAACCAGCTTTTCCAGCACATGCATACCCGCCTGTGTGCCATTGGAGTGCTGCTAAACATGTTCTCCGCTATCTAAATGGAACGCCAGATGTAGGCCTATGACACACACCTGGATCCCTAGCGCTTCAAGCTTTCTCTGACTCAGACTGGGCTAGCGATCCATTTGATCGACGATCTACTACTGGGTTTAGTATCTTTCTTGATTCCTGTCTTGTCTCATGGTCTGCCAAGACACAAGAGTGTGGTATCTCGATCGAGTACTAAAGTTGAATATCGTGCTATGGCTCTCACCACGGCTGAACTATATTGGATTCGTATGCTTCTTCGTGTTTTTCAAATTCCTATCCAGGATTGCCCAGTCCTTCGGTGTGACAACATCGATGCTCTTGCATTAGCTTCAAATCCTGTTTTTCATTCTCGTACAAAGCATATTGAGGTTCACTACCATTTCATTCGGAAAAAAAAATGCTCAACAAAGATATTCAAATTCATCACCTTAGCACTGATGACCAGATCGCCGACATCTTTACCAAAAGCTTAGGGACTCCTCAATTTCAAAGTTTACGATCCAAGCTCATGGTCGCTCTCCCTCCTCTTCGATTGAGTGGAATGTTAACGATATCACGATATGGATGACTTAAGAATTAATTCACTTGATCCTACATGATACCTACTCCACCCAGAATATATGTGCTGCGATATGGATGACTCAAGAATTAATTTATCCAAACCCCACATTATACCTACTCCACGGATATGTAAGGATTGGTTTGTAAAGTTGAGATTTCTTTGTAAAACATTCAGTCTATATATATACAATCATATACACAATTTGGATTATCAAAGATCCGCTGTTTGCAGGCTATTTTGTATCTTCAAACTTTTCTTCTCTTTTGAGATTTTCAGTGTCTTCAAACTTCTCTTCTCTTTTGAGATTTTCAAGAGCCAGCTAATTGTTTAGATAGTTACAGTCTTTGCCCCGGTAGCATATCTCATCTTCAATGACTCTCATGCTCTTCACCAACCTGCGAAAGACATAGCACAGTCAATTTGTTTCCTTCAATACCAATCTACTGGCAGATGGAACAAATATTAAAGACTAGTGGGCAAACAACGTTTGAAACTGAAAGTTGCAACCCAGACCACACGCTCGGCAATCTCGGATGATGTAATCGAACCTTCAGTGCAGATTTCGCAACCAAGTAATTCCATGAGTCAAGTAGCCCCACAACACAATATTACAAAAAAAAAAGACAGTGCAAAAAAAAGTGCCAGTGGAAAGAAGACAATTAAAGAGAAATCATGTCTCAAATGTTGAGTTACTAACTTGTCAACATCAACGCCATTTCGACCATTGGCCACAACATCATATAGAAAACGCTTTTCTCTTGTACTCTAGAGATCAAAGACAAAAAATGGTACACGCAAAACTTATGATACAACATATGAAATATAGTGGCAAGATGTGTTAAGAAATATCATCACATCTTCAAAAATACTCACATTGGTTGTAGCATATTCAGAACTAGCCAGAATCATTTCCTGCAGGGTACCAGTAGGAAGAAATACCTCAGCACTAAGAAGCATACGATTAACTGAAAGCATATTATGAATATCACAATGAGAAAACATCATATTGATATCAGCTAACAAAATTTTGCAGGAACCCTCGAGAACTGAAGGATGAATAACTATTGGCATCTGTAGCATAGTTGAATTACAAGCCATCAGCTTTTTAACTGCAATACGCAGCATATTAGTTAATTATATCAATGACGAACCAACCAGTCAACATTTTTTGACCCATGGTTAACTAAGTAAGCAAAAAAAAAAAAAAAAATCCTAAAGGGCGATCAGAAAAGGAAAACATGACTCCAAAAGAGAACAATGTAGTTTGTAGTTAAAACTTGTGTTATAGAAAATAGATTATCAGGGGAAAAAAAAAAAAAAGGTTTCCCCGGCTCCATTCAAAAAGTAAAAATCATCGATAATACCCATTAGTATCTTTCAGCCACAGAAGAGTATGGTTGAATATAGGTGTTTTCCAACTATATGAGAAGATTCTTCAGTTGGCTGGTCAAACTTAACAATCATACCATGCATGGTTTAGTAATTCCATACTCCACATGAAAGAGCGATCCTGTCAAATCTCTTTACTAATAAATAGTAAGAAAGTGTTCTCTTAAAAGTTAAATACCAGACTAAGAATCAGGAGGTCATAAAAATTTAACCTGATGAAAGTAAACTGCCATTGCCCACTCACCTTAACTTTTTTCAAAGTCTCAGCATCTATGTCGATATGATGCTCATCAACAATATGATCCACCATCTTTATAGACATCTGCTCATGAGACCTATAACAAATTTTGCAGCAGTTAAAAGGTATCTCAAAACATAAACACCAAAAAAACTTATCAAAGAACAGGAAACAATTCTTGAGCATTAGATATCAACTGACAGAGAATTAGCAGGGCTGATGTTAATTTTGACACTCCAAAAAAAAATTCTTTCTAATATACATCAGTTCAAGCTCCCAAAGACAAGGAACCAGAGCAAAAAGGGGATGTAGAGTTAAAAGGGAGAAGGCCAAAACTATACTTAAGAACTAAAAGGAGCATCTGAAATTCTCGTGCGACTAGGATTTAATTGGTTACTGTAACAACAAAATTCAGAAACGGATATTTGCTTTTGTTTCATATCAGTAAAACCATCATCAAGTAAATACCATTTGGTGAAAATATTACCAATTTGACCCATTGAGAACCATGGGCAGAAACTCTCGTTCAAACAGATGACTAAAAGGCCCATGGCCTATGTCATGCAAAAGCCCTGCCAATTAGCCATAACAGGAGTCAACTTTAGTAAGTACCACAAATAGGTATTCTAAATATAATATAATACTAGAATTTTCCTGCTCAAACCTGCAAGTTTCACAGTTTGGATATCTAAGCGATCTATGCCGAGCTCCAATCCCTGCAATATTCAGAAGTATTCAAAAGCAAGCCTTATACATCAAATAAACATGATTAATGTCAAAGCACACATCATACTTGGTGAGCCTTAAGCCTATGAACTGCTTCACCAGCAAGCCAGTAAACACCTAATGAATGCTCAAACCTAGAATGTACTGCGCCTGGATAAACCATGTTTGCCACCCCTGATATTGCACACATGGAAAGAGGAAAATAAACCATCATGTGCAAGTTCAGGCCTCTAATGAAAGATAAGCATCTATCAGTAACCTTCATCCAAAATGCTCTTTTCGGATATAAAATTAAGGATCAAGAAACAAAACAATGTTATGTAAACTTCCTAATCCTTTCAACAGGAATGAAAATTTCATAACTAAACTGCTTCCCCGCTAAGAAGGGACTAAGTAAATGGTTTGTCAATGTATGATTCCAAAAAACAAAGTTAATGAACTCAAACAACTCAAAACAGTTTTAATTAAAAATGTGGAAGATGATCATCAACCTCTCACATCGGAAACAGCAAAGAGGTGTATGCAAGGCAAAAATTTATTTCTACATTCATGCCTTTGTTAACTTGAAAATGCCAAAATCACCATTTTCAGTATCCTCGGAATTGGAGCATAATATAACAGACGATATATAATGTTATTTTGAGAAGAACATTGGATTCCTGGAGTCTATATATATTTCTCAAAAAACACAGATAAAAGCTGGCAGTTCATTGCGAATGAAGTTTCCAACAACTAAAAGAATATGTAAACTTACCAAGTTGCTTAAGATCTCGCAGCCTGTTACCAAGACAAGTATCATATTAGGAGTTCAATTATCTTAACAACATAGACATAGAAGCATAAAACCTCGGGTAAATCATATAAATTGCACTAGCCAGTAAGAAATCGTGAGAAGACAAATTACCTCTCACTTACCTCTGAAACGGCTCGGTGTCAATAATTCGTGCAAATCATGTTCTTAGATCAAGGATTAGCTTACTAACCTCAAATCCGGTGTATTGGCTCGAACCCGTGCGAAAATCTCAAACGCTTCCCTCGGAGATTCGTTCGACCACGAAGTTCCCAACGGAGGAAAACTCAACCAGAAGCACTCCCTGATGAATGGAAGGTGGCTGCTAGACCTCTTCGACTCGATTCCGGCGACCACTTGAATGGATGAGTTCACGGCGTCTGAAAACTGTTCGGTCGTGTCGAGAAAAACGAGAAAAACGAGGAAGACGAATGCGTTTTGATGAGTTCCAAAGAGAAGGGTTTCGGGTATGAGGGCAAAATAGGTACAAAATGTGTATTCCAAGTCAATTCCACGTCTGGGGGAGAATTATTTTTTGGTCCCAATTCCAGGAATTTGTAAAAAATAAGCGGGTCATGGAATTGAATTCTCTGACCCGCTTTTTTTACTGTGTGTATAGTAAACGGAGAATTATACTCCAATTCTACCATAATGACACGTAATTCCGTCTAGTAAACGGGGCCTATGGGTATTACTTATCATTGGATAGATAATAAGTTAAAAATACAAAAAATAGTATTAGCGTGTAGGATGTTTGATGATGCATACACTGCACAAAATTAAGCACTATGATTATGTTAAGTTAAGAAGAAGATAATTTGCAACACAATGTATGTAGTATTTCTTTTGATAAAGCCTCTAACAATTATGTATGTATAGATGATTTAAATGCATTATGTGATTGTTATTTTGGTGGTCGGTTTTTTTATATTCGTTGTACTTGTCATATTATTAATTTATGTATACAAGATGACCTTAAATCTATAAATTTAAGCATAAACCCCATTAACGTACAATAAAAATTTTGGTTATGAAACATAAGGTAATGAAATATTGGTTTAATTTTTTAAATATAATAATATTAGGCAAATAAAATTTTCTTTACCTATGTCAACCTTTTGAAACTCAATATATACTTTACTTCAACAAACCGAGCCTTATAAAAGTTTATTGTATAGTTTTATGAATAATAGATACCAAAATATATATATTTACATCAAAGTTGTTGGGTAGATTATGATAAAATTTTAGAATTATTAAAATATTTTAATGATTATACTAAATTATTATCACAGGCATATAAACTTACTTTCCACCTTATTGTTCCCGTTTGCGTTAACGTAGGAGCCATTATTATAGGTTTTAGAGCTGAAACTAATTTGACAAATTGTGTAGATGCTATTAGTGCAAAATGGTGTAAATATCTTTTAAATATATCATTACTTAATCTTTTTGCTATCGTTTAGAAACTTCGAATAAAATTAGAAGAATTAAAAGATCATTAGAAGATTATTATAGTGGATTTGTCGATGTGGATGACATTTCCCTAGTAGACTATAGGACTATAATTGAAGAAATGTCTAGTTTATTAAATGAATTATATGTAGAATATCAAATCCGTTTACGTATTCCTATAGAAACTCATGGAAGTGAATCTAGTAGTAGTGCTTCTAGTGGAGAAATATTAGAAAGAATGGAGAATATAATGAAACAAATATTGAAATGGTCTGGGTCCTCGTCAAGTTTCCCATACGTGGAACTTGATACTCAGCTAAAGACTACCTTTGAGATTGCTCATATAGGTAAAAACGATGATTACTTATACTGGGATTTAGATATTCTTTATTGTTGGAGGACCAAAGCAATAGATTTTTCGGTGTAGTCGGCTATAGCGAAGGAAGTTCTAGCATGCTCAGTTTCAACAGTTGTTGTAGAACAAGCATTCACCAATGAATGGTACATTCTAGACACCCGGTGTGCATCATTGAACCCGATCAACATGGAATATCAAAATTGCCTAAATGATTGGATAGCTGCCGAAAATAGAGGCTAAAAACATGCAAAAGACGAAGAAGAAGACACATTCGACACTTGGGATACTGAATCGGCATTGGCAAACACCACAAGTCCAACTAACTAGTGGTTATCCAACTGGTAAGTGAGGTAAGAGAACTACACAGCATTCATTTATATATTTGTAATAAAGCCCAAACCCTCATCTTCCTTTTTTTCAACCCTAAACTATAAACCTTAAACCCTAACCCTGACAACCTTAACCCCTAACCCAAATCATAAACTTTATATAACTTATAAAATTTATATAGACTTATATAACTTACATAACTTATAAACTTATGTAACTTATAAACTTTATATAACTTATATAACTATATATTACTTATAAACTTATATAATTTATAAATTTTGTATAACTTATAAACTTATATACACTTATACAAGTTAAATCAAACCAAACTAAATATACCCAGTAAAATTTTGGCCTAAAGCAGGGTCTAGGAAGGTGGTATGTACGCAGTCGTACCTCTACCTCAAAAGAGATAAAGAGACTCTTTTCGTGGAGACCCCAAGCTCAAAAAAATAAACTTTATATAAGATATAAAATTTATATAAAAACTTATTTATAAACTTAACAATGTATATAACAAACCATTTGAAGTAATCTATTTTTTGCATTCGAAAAAATATTAAAAATATAAAAATTAAAAAACAATGCGGCTGGAGGTTCAACTTTGTCGAAACCGTATTGGAATTTGGGGCCAATCGCAACTCATAGGGGGGTTGGTAAAACCGTATTGGAATTAAAAAAAAATTAAATGCTGTTGGTAAAACCGTAGTCGGTTGGCGGTTCGGGAACGGTTATGAATTTCCAATTCTTATCTCGTAGGCCTTTTAATGTTAATTTGATCTTTCAGGGTCCGTTTGGTACGAAGACAAAATAAGGATAAACTTGGTCAATTGAGAATTGTCCTTTGTTTGGTACACACACTAGTTATCCCACGACCCGAAGGATAACTCTTCGGCATGGGATAACTTGGTGTTTGCTCAAGAAATTTTATCCCGAACTTTTGTGGTGTTTCCATTTACCCGCCTTTGTCTCACGAGTGTCTTTACCAAAATGCCCCTACATTTCATCAATATTTACACATCTTACCATCTATAAAAATCATAATCCATTTGCCCTATCCGATCGCGAAATTGGAGAAGACTCCAAAATCCATCCTCCCTCACACTCACACATGCCATTCTTCCATAGAAAATTCTCCTGTAGAACAGCTTTTTAGAGCCATTTGTTTCGCAAGATTATGTGCTTCATGTAATGAAAGAAACCAAAACCGTGAAGCTTTGGATGATTACTTCCTCCCCATTTGGTTTTGTTTCAACTGGTGTTTGTGGGTTGGATTGAAGTGAAATTTGTAGCTAGTCTCAAGTTCTGATCTTTTGTTTTCTTTTTTTCCTTCTTTCTCGAGTTTGGTATTTTGGGGTTTCCTTTGCTATTTTTCTTTGGATGGGTGATAAAAAGGGAAAGATGAAGTACTCGAGAAAGAGAAAAGGTTTTCAGAATTATCCTGAATGCATACAGAACTCTACTCCTTGGGATTGTTTGTGTTGTCGAAGTTTAGTCGACAGGGAAGAAGTTTTTTTCCATAAGCATGGACCAATGTCACGGCGATTTGGTCGATAGGGAAGAAGTTGGAGCAAGAAATTAGGGTTTCTAGAAAATTTGATTAATTTATACCACGTTCAAGGGCTTTTGGTAATTTGACATAATAAAACCTGAAATGTAAGATTAACCTGATTATGCAGCGCAGATACCAAATAGTGGATTCAGATAGAGCGTTATCCAGATGCCATAATACCAAATGGAGGATATAAATAGGTTACAGATCAGTAGTTCCTTGGTTATCCACGAACCCGGATTGCACCAATCTGAGTACCAAACGCACCCCAGATATTTTGTTGTTCTTCCATGTCTATGTTTTTTTTTGGTTAAGTTCGTTCTGCTTCAAGCCAGCATTGTTACAGGTACAACACAACAACATTGCATGTTGCAAATCGTATTGGGATTTGGCCATCGCAGACTGAAAATTGAAGAATTACCACCTTTGGATGGTAATGTTTTTGACGCGAGAAGAATCATTCATTGACTTCGTTTAGTCCATACTGCCCTCAATTGAAAATGTTGCGGTTTCAAATGTGGATCACTTTTCTTGTTTTCTTGCCCAATATGTCCTTTTAACTGTGGATGGATGGATATCTAGGTTAATCTTTATTAACTAAACATTAATGTCGCAGATGAAACAGAACTTGGAGATGAAAATCTTAATGGAACCCCTTTCGAAATCATTCCCCCATAACAACTTAAAGTGACATCTTCTGGGGAGGCTAAGACTAATGAAGTGTTAGGTAGAGATATTGTTAGATATGTTTGTTAGGTAGAGATATTGTTAGGAAGGAATATTGTTAGATATGTTTAATGGAGTATAAATGTGTATTGTAACAGATAGGGAACGTGAGTCACATTCTTACTGCACCACCAACTCCATTAGACATTTAACACGAGAAAAACCTCTCCTATATGTACTCAATTAAGTATCTGAATGAAATTAAGTTTCCTGAACCATTTTTTTCTGTCTAACATGGTATCAGAGCAGGATAAAAAAATTCTGACCGATCTTTAATCTCATCATCTACCAAAAAATGGCCGACTACAATGACAGATCCTCAATCCGATGACAAATCTGCCATGAAGGATGATGCTCCGGCAGATCTACCTTCTCAAATTCTATCCTTACTCAAAACTATTCCTCTACTAGGAAACAATCAACCCATAAATCTCAGTACCAAGCTGCAACACAACAACTACCTGTTATGGTCGCGGCTTATGAAGGTGACTATTGGAAGCCATGGACGCCTGCGTCATTTGATGGGAAAACCAGAGCCTCCGTCTACCACTGCTCCATATTACCCCCAATGTGAACAAGTAGACTTATGTGTCTGCTCGTGAATTTTGGATAATATAGATCGGAACCTGGTGAATCGCTTCGCCGAATACCCAACGACGAAGGACTTATGGACCGGCATGGAGACTACTTATAGTAGTGGCGCCGATGCCTTTCAAATTTTTGACCTGATTGTTCAAGCTAACAGACAGAGACAAGGAGATGGATCCCTTGAAGATGTGTACACAGTTTTGTAGAGAATATGGCAAGAAGTTGATCGCTGGGAACCTAACCCGATATCTTGCCCCACTAATATGGCAATTTATCAGCGTCTCCAGCAAACACATCATTTATTTCAATTACTCGTTGCTATTAACAATGAGTATAATACGACCAAACGAGATCTGCTGAAAATTGATCCACTACCGACCGTTGAAGTTGCGTATACTACACTACGATGCGAAAGTGCACATCGACAAATCCTTCAAGCTCCACTTTCCAGTGATTCCCCGTTGCCCGGAGTCGCTAGTGGCCTATCTAGCCGTGCACGGTCAGGAACCCCGAAATTGGGCGGTAAGTCATCCTCCCGCATCCCAGACATTGATAAAACCAAACTCTGGTGCTCTAACTGCCGAAAAATTGGCCACACCACCGAGAAGTGCTTCAAGAAGCATGGGTATCCCGATTGGTGGTATGAGTTACACAAACTGCCTAAACCAGGTGGTGGTGTCGCCGCCTTAGGTCATCTGCAGGAGACAACAACTGACGGCGATGGGTAGACATTACCGGATGTTGCCGAATTTGGTGGCCTCACGATTTGGATAGACAAACCATTCGACTATTTCAACGACACGAGAGGAGGAAAATCAGGGATTGGGCATGAAAATCGAGATGTTACAGTTAAACCAATTGTATAGCGAGATCTTCCTGTTTTCCCCTCATATTCTCCTAGTAAATGACCGATACGCCCCTGGATTTGCTTATATTATGATATTGTTGTCGCCCTATTTGTCCGAATTTGCAGACAGGTCCCTCAGCTAATTGTCTTTTGTAGTGCTACCCTGGAAATTCTTCGGTTATGCAGCCGTTCCCCGCCACTTCTGTGAATTCGCATAAACTACCCCGAACTTCTTTGAATGCGCAGAAAATACCTCGAACTTCTGGGGCTTTGCACAATGGTCCCAACGGAGTCCACAATATGCAAACTCATCCAAGCAGTTCTGCTTATTCGCAGAATGGTACCAACATAGTAAAAAATGAGCAGAATAATCTCAGAACTTCTAGATATTTGCAGATTGACCCCACATTTGGGAATCCGCAATTTTTTAAGATAGGATGCTTCAAATTGCCTCGATCCCGGCTCCCCAGATCCTACTGATCATTCGGTTGTCTATACTGTCTCAGGGTCCTCTGCTCGAAAGAATCCTCAGTGGTTCCTTGATTATGGTGCCACTGATACTATGACTTATGATGAAAATGATATCCGTGACCGAACACGGGCAATGAAAACCCATATTCAGACACCTAATGGGGGTATTTCTAGTGTAAAGGGGGCAGGCTTTGTTCATCTCTCCCCTACTTTGAAACTATCTAGTTGTTTTCATGTTCCTTTGTTATCCTGCAAATTACTCTCTATCAGTCATATAGCAAAGGAACTTTATTGCGTGGATCTTATGTTTCTTAATTTTTGTCTCTTACATGATCTTCGGATGGGGAAGATCATTGGGCATGGTACTGAACGGGGCGGCGGCTTGTACTACGTGGATGAGGTAGCTCAACACGGAACCATCGGGATTGCTCACGGCACAGTGAATACACGTATTCGGTTGTGGCACCAACGCCTGGGTCATCCTCTGTTAGGTTGCCTTAAAATATTGTTTCCTTCTCTTACTAAACATATTAATTCGTTTTCATGTGAGACCTGTATTTTAGAAAAGAGTCATCGACATTCCTTTTCAAGTAATAATACTCGAGCAGCACATGCTTTTCATATCATTCATCCTGATGTGTGGGGCCCTGCACCTCTCTCAAGACATAGTTCTTGTCAGTACTTTATTTTATTTATTGATGATTTTTCACGAATGACCTGAATTTATTTATTAAAATCAAAGTCAGAGGTACCACATATGGTCTTCTCTACTTTTTACAATATGATATCAACCCAGTTCCAGAAACAAATCCAGATTCTTCATTCTTATAATGGGTGCGAGCTTGTAAATGATACGATGAAAACATTTTTTTGGGATCGAGGAATGCTTCATCAAACAACTTGTCCAAATTGTCCACAACAAAATGGTGTTACTTAACGTAAGAATTGTATCATCCTTGAGGTTACCCGTGCCCGAATGATTGAATCTCAAACCGTGCCTAGATGATTGAATCTGAAGTCCCTTCATTTCTCTGGCATGAGGCTGCTGCCTCCTCCACATATGTTCTTAATGGGCTACCCTCTCAGGTTCTCAACTTTGGTACACCCCTTTCAACCTTATTCACGCATATCCCTATCTATAATCCACTAACTTTACCGCCATGCGTCTTTGGAAGTTTTGTATTTGTCCATATCCACGACCATGACTGTACCAAACTTGACTCTTGTGCTTTAAAATGTGTGTTTGTCGGATATGGAGTTCAACAGAAAGGGTATAGGTGTTATCATCCTCCGATTCGTCGCCTATATACCACTCTAGACTATATTTTTGTTGAGTAAGAATTCTATTATCCTTCCCAACCTCGTGGTCCGGAGGAGATTTCAGGTGATCCACTCGATTGGTTGCTATGGCCAAGTTTGATCCATACTGTTCCAAAAGAGTTTGCGGCATGAACCCCGAGTGGCCTCCCACGGAGACACAAGTCATACCCATGGCCGAGTCTTTCCTGGTCAATGATCCTATTCCCAATTATCTCCCGTCCTAGTCCCCTAAGGTACATCCTTGCAACCATGACTATGATATTGCAGCAACAACTATTGATCCTTCTATAGAGGAGCATATGTTCTTCCTCCAAGAATAAATAGGGGTATTCTGGCATGAAGATATTAGCCCGATCATATTCCGAGATCATCCAAATACCCTATGGCTAAACTGGCTAGGGAAAGCTTAACAAAATAGGCTATGGGTTTCTTAGCATCTGTATATACTGTGCAGGTACCACGAATTGTATCTGAGGCCCACAAAAAACCAGAATGGAGAGAAGCCATGCAAGAAGAAATGAGGGCCTTGCTAAAAAATGAAACATGGGAGAAATGTACACCATCTCCTGGGCAAAGGCTTGTAGGCTGCCACTATGTATACACTGTGAAGCACAATGTGGATGGAACGATTGAACGCTATAAGGCCAAACTACGCTGAGACTTTCTCACCAGTGGCAAAAATTGACACAACTAGAGTATTTTTTCTCTATTGCAACAAATTTAGACTGGCCCCTCCATCAATTTGATGTAAAAAATTATTTCCTACATGGAGACTTAAAAGGAGAAGTATATATGGAAGCACCTCCAGGTTATGCTTCAGAGTTCAAAAAGGGAGAAGTTTGCCGATTACAAAAGGCACTATATGGTCTCAAACAGTCACTTCGAGCCTGGTTCAGGAGATTTTTAGTGGCTATGAAAGGATATGGACAGATTCAGAGTAATTCGGATCATACTTTGTTTCTCAAGAGAAAAGGTAAGTTGGTTACTTGCCTCATCATTTATGTTAATAATATGATTATTACATGAAGCGATACTGATGAGATCAAAAAACTCCAAAACAACCTGTTTCAAAAATTTGAAATGAAGGATCTTGGGGGAACTAAGTATTTCCTTGGGATTGAAGTACTTAGGTCGACCCACGGAATATTTATCTCTCAGAATAAAATACATACTAGATCTTTTACCTCAAACATGAATGCTTGATTGTAAGCCCACCGAGACACCAATGATTGTAAACCACAAGCTTCAGTTTAATGAGAAGATGAGTCTTGCAAACCGTGACCAGTATTAGAGGTTAGTTGGAAAGCTGATCTATCTTTCCCACATTAGGCCAGACATAGCCTATGCTGTAGGTATAATCAGCCAATTTATGCATCGACCTTAGACAGACCATATGGAAGCAACTCAAAGGATAGTTCGTTATTTGAAAGAAACAGCAGGACATAGAATTATATTTAAGAAATTAAGGCATCTAGATATCTAATGATACATTGATGCTAACAGGGCCGGCAATCAAGTAGACCAAAGATTAACCGCTGGATAGTTTAAGATGATTGGCGATAATCTTGTAACTTGGAGAAGCAAGAAACAGAAAGTGGTTACTCTCTCAAGTGCTGAAGCTGAATTTAGAGGGGTAGCTTGAGGACTTGCCGAAATACTTTGGCTTAGGAAACATACTATAGAGATCGGGTTCCCAGTTAGGGATCCGACTCCATTATAGTGTGATAACAAGGCAGCCATAACCATCTCCAGTAATCCGGTCCAGCATAACAGAACAAACACACATAGATGTGGATCGTCGCTTCATCTAAGAAAAGCTGGAAGACAGCATTCTGAGTCTTTTGTTTGTTCAATCTAAAGACCAACTGGCTGATATCCTGATTAAAGTAGTGTCAAAAAGGATGTTTGAAGATATGTTGTACAAGTTGGGTATCAGGGATTCGACAACCAAACTTGAGGGGAAGTGTTTGGTAGAGATATTGCTAGATATGTTTGTTAGGTAGAGATATTGTTAGGTAGGAATGTTGTTAGATATGTTTAGTGGAGTAGAAATGTGAATTGTAACAGATAGGGAACGTGAGTCACGTTCCCTATTGCACTACCAACCCCACTAAACATTTAACACGGGAAAAATCTCTCCTATATCTACTCGATTTAATATTTGAATGAAATTAAGTTTCCTGAACCATTTTTTTCTTCCTCCAACAGGAAGTAAATCATGTGGCTTCTAAATCCTATGTGAAACCTAGTCCAGAGCCTTTTTCCAGTAATCGTTTCTACAAAGAATTGGAAAATACCACAAAGACAATAATGCCCCTTCCAAGGACTTCTGTGAATCAAGATTTAAACAAGAACTTGAGAAATGCTACTTCAAAGAAAACAATATTATTTGAGGTATCTTTGAGAAAGAAATAAGAGCACGGGGAGGATCTAAACGACAGCAGTAGATAATGGAGATGTTATTGTTCAAGATCCCAAAAGTGGAGATGTGAAGCCTCCTCACTTGCTGGTGTTAGAAATTTGTCTAATATTAAATTCTTAGTATTTTACTTGAATTTATATTATTTATATTCCTTGTAAGAATTCTAATAGTATTAGAATCCATGCCTTTAAATATGAGATCTCTTAATTATTAAGGTTGAAAATAGAGGCAGAAAAAAGGAGAGAGATTGGGTGAGAGAAATAGAGAGATGTAAGACTTTAGATGTGGCTCTCTGTGTCTGCGAGATTTGAGAGTTTTTTTCAGTATTTTCTAATTATTCTCCGTGTCTCTGTTGTATAACGAGAATATTGTTTCTTAGTGGATTGATTCTCCTCTTCTCCTATGGATGTAGGCTTTCAGATCGAACCATATAAATCTTGTGTTGTTACCTTATTTTGTTATTTCTGCTTTCACAAAGTTTGGAATATTTCCCAACAAGTGGTATTAGAGCTAGGTTGTGAGATCTGGTTTGTGTTTCAAGATATGCAGTGAAATTGAGATTTTAATGATTTAAGAAGAGATATTTGTGATATTTTGGGCACAAGATTTGTTAAGAAAAAAATGGAAGATTTATGAGCAAATCTTCAACGTTGACCAGTGTCGTTGCTACTTTAATCGCTGATTTCCGAAGATCGAGGACTCCAATCGTGATTATCTTGGTGTCTTTTGAAAAATGAACAAAAGCCCTAAAGTTTTGTGGTCACGTGTGGTCGGAAAAGGTCCTGATTTCATCAAATTTGATGAAAACACTATTGTTCGCAAAATTTGGAAACAGTCAACTTTGACCAATGATTGCCGAAGTTTTACAACTCAGATTGCGACGATTTTGTTTTCGTTGGAAAGCCCATGGAACGACAAAAAGAATCTATAAGGTATGGTGCTCGATTGTTCAGTGTATGCGGCGAATTGTGCACAAACTCGTGTGCGGATTTTGGGGTTTTGTTGACAGATTTTTGGATTATTCAATTGGCTTAATTTTGAAGCAGTTTGTGGTAATTTTTGTGTTCCAATATGTTGTGATGCCGCTATTTACTTGGAGTTGTAATTGGGATATATGAGATAACACTGTTAGCTGCATCGTTTATCTTATGGTTGGTATGGCAAGATAACATTTGTGGATTGTGTCAAGTTTGTGAGTGACTGAGTCAAGATAAAGGCAATCTTGATATTTTTGTTAACATATCTGAATCTTGAGGAACTGAAAAATTGAAACTAAACAAAAAACCAATAAAGCTTGGAATAAAAGTTCAATTAGCTTTTAAACCATAGTGGTTGAGAAGTGATGAAGGCTTGGAAGCTTTGGAGTTAGAGAATGCTCGTGGAAGCTTGCGTATTGTGGTAGCTTGAAAACTTGTGGTGGCTTGGAGTGTCGGATAGTGATTCAAGATCGATGATTCACTCTGGTCGCAAGAGTGAAAGTGGTGTGAATAAATTGAAGGAGAGATATTCTCTTAGTGAGAAGAGTTTGTCTGTGTTGGAGACTAATGTTTCTTATGGTCATAGAAGTGCGAGTATTTCAAATGATGTGAAGCCTGTTGGTCCCATTGGTATGACGATGAAGTCCTCTTCTGTTTGACAAGATCAATATGAGTTTGACTGGTGCATACCGTGGAGCTACCTATGAGGGGTGCTTGGAGAAGAAATAAAGTTTGTTCGTGATACGAGAGAATTTTAGTCAAGGGGGTGATTGTTAGGAATTCGTCTAATATTAAATGTTTAGTATTTGACTTAAATTAATATTCCTTGTAAGAATTCTAATAGTATTAGAATTTATACCTTTAAATATGGGAACTCTTAACTATTGGGATTGAGGAGAGACAGAAAAATGAGAGAAATTGGGTAAAAGAAAAATAGAGTGATGTGAGACTTGAGATGTGACTCTCTGTGTCTGTGAGACTTGAGAGGTTTTCTCAGTATCATCTAGTTATTATATGTGTATCTGTTGTATCACGAGAATATTACTTCTTAGTGGATTGATTCTCCTTTTATCCTATGGATGTAGGCTTTCAGGCCGAATCATGTAAATCTTGTGTTGTTGCCTTATTTTGTTATTTCTGCTTTCACAAAGTTTGGAATATTCCCCAACAGTTGGCGCCAGTGCGATGAATGTATTATTGGATGCCGTTGAGTGTTCTCCTTGGATTAAAACAGGTATTCTTAGTAACTGAACAATGATAATATCCACGCTTTACCTCCTTGGAGGTAGAAGATATTTTTTCTGACCCTGATATTATTCCTAAAGGTGCATATATCTTTTGATCCATAATTGCATGGTTTCCAACGAACTGCTCCTGATTAAACTTGCTGACCATACTTTTCCTACAAAAGACTTTTCACATGTCTACTGATAAAAGCGAAGCTTTGTCCGTACACAATTTGACTCAACTAATTTTAGATATTCTAACTTAGGTGGGCTTGGAAATGTTGCTGGAGCTTTGCCTAAGGCATTGGCCAGGCGAGGACACCGAGTCATGGTAATCGTTTCGAGAGGAGACATTCTGGAAAAGAATCCGAATCCCTAGTTTGTAAAACTGTTATCATCAAAACCACTAGTCAACTGGACTGAGGGTCTTCAGCTAAATATTTATATTTTTTGTCTGAAAGGTTGTTGTACCTCACTATAGCAATTATGCCGATGCACAAGATTTAGGCATTAGGAGGAGAAATAAAGTGTGTGGTCAGGTAAGCAATAATTACCCAGTTTTCATTTGTTCTCGCGGTGATGTCATATTTTATTTTGCAGGATATGGAGGTTAATTACTTTCATGCCTTCATCGATGGTGTAGATTTTGTTTTCATCGATAGCCCTATCTTTAGGCACCTTGAGAATGATATTTATGCAAGAAAGCGTGTGGTAAGTATGCTTATGGGTTTTTTCTATTGTGGACTAAGCCTGGGTAGGCTCTGGTTCATGAGAAATTCATCAGTGAATTAGCTTATGCATGCACTTTTTCGTATATCTTTTACACCGATTGACTGCTCTTTACCACATGCCCTTCGTCTTATATAGTGACTCCAATTCTCAGAGATTTATACAGATACCAAACTCCTTTTTAGTACTCAATCCGTCCTTTCTTTAACTTACGCAGGACATTCTAAAACGCATGGTCTTATTTTGGAAAGCTGCTATTGAGGTATGATTAAATTGGATAAAAGATAAGCGTGAGTTCAGGATTTGGTTTTGGTGTCACTAAGGTAAATTTAAACCGGTACTGGTCCTATCTAGAATGCACTCTAATCATTTGACTATAACTGTCTCAGTGAGTATTCACGTAAGCCAAACAAACCTGAGACTGACTCCTCAATATCTAGTCGGCCCAATTTGAGAAAAAAAATTGCATTCAATTGTAAAATGGAAAACAGAAAAAACTTTGTTATTGAATCTTGTTACAATCACGATACATATATAGGGGCGTAATTGCGTTGTAGGTAGGTGCTGCGTTGTAGGTGGACGAACTACTACCAACCCTCACCTAACACAAACTCAACTACCAACACTCCGCCTCAAGATGGACAAAAGATATCAATTAAGCTCATCTTGTTACAAAGTCTCTCAAGATCTAGCGGACTAAGACCTTTAGTTAACACATCAACAACTTGTTCTTTGGCAAGTATCACCTTCAGTTTTGCAATCTCGTTCTCATCATCACCAGTAATGATCATGCATCCACATATACTGCTAGCATTGTGGTATGATTCCCATCTTGCCTAAAGAATACAGTATGGTCGGCATTGGTTTGCTAATAACCAATGCCAATCATGGCCTTTCTGAACCTGTCAAACCAGACTCGAGGAAATTGTTTCAAACCATACAATGATTTTTCAAGTTTACAAACCTGATCCTCAGTCTGGCCGGTGCCAACTCCCGGAAAAATCTCCATGTACACCTCCTCTTCCAGATCAACATGAAGAAATGCATTCTTTACATCGAGTTGATACAAGTTCCACCCTTTATTCACTACTATAGAGACTAGAGTTCTGACTGTGCTCATTTTTGCCACGCGTGCAAACATCTCATCGTAATCAATCCCATACACTTGGTTGTATCCTTTGGCTACCAGTCGTGCCTTATAGCGCTCCACTCTATCCTCGGGGTTCTGCTTCACAATAAACTCTCACTTACATCCAACAACCTTCTTACCAGGTGGTAGTGGCACAAGACGCCATATTTTATTCTTTGTAAGAGACTTAAGTTCCTCTATCATTGTTGCTTTCCATCTCGAGTGTGCTTTAGACACCTGCCAACACTTAAGAATAGAGACAATGTCCAAAAATGCAATGAATGCTCCACGTTCAGGATCTGGTAGTACAAGATAGAATTAGCAATATCATGGGGATGAAAAATATCAGGGGAAAAAACATATCTGTTTGGTGGAACCCCTGCATTGCTGCGAGTGGTCCTCCTAACAGTAAT
>JAOWBN010234263.1:0-12420 GCA_028565015.1 Pinguicula moranensis
AATTTCAAAAATTTGATTTTAATATTATGTTTGATGTCCTTTTATTTTAAATGTCCTTGTAGATATGACACCCCCTAGCATGATTAGTGAGTTCTTTTCCAACGATAAATTGAATGAAATGAACTATGACATCTGGCACAGCAAGATTCGGTATCTCCTGAACGAGAAAGATGTCCCAGAGCACATTACTACCACCATGGTAGAACCCGAAAAATCAAGCGAGATCTATGATTCATGGACCAAGAAGGATCATTGTGCTCACTTTACTATATTGTACTGCATGCACAACGATCGGATTGGTCAATTTGAAGTGCACCCCACAGATAAGGCCATGTGAGACGCCCTTAAGGAATCGTTTGGCTAAACTTCGAATACAAGAATTCATTTCTTGTATCTAAATTTGCAATACAACATCGATTTGAATCGATCTGTAATCAAACACTCGCTCCATGATTGCCATGTCGAGCGACCTTAAGGCTGGTAGGATTGATATTTCTGAGTACGAGCGGGTCAATAATATAATTCGTTCACTATCTTAAGACAAAGAAGATAGTCGATGGACCCCAATTAAGACTCTGATGTCCCATGATGTGCATCAATACCTTTTCTAATATAGCTAAGCACCAATAACTCGAGGACGAACGCTTGAGAGCTTTCGGAACCTCTGCTAGAGTTTATGCTACTCAATGGAGAAACCCTAAAAGGAACAAAAAATCTGGCAAGCTAGCTAAAAAAACTTAGAAGCTCGCTCCCAGGAGGAATATCATTAAGCAAACAAAGGCTCAAGGCTCAAAAAACATGGCACGTGTGAAGTGCTACAACTATGGAATAAAGGACACTTCTCTTGGGATTGTTTCGTTACCTTAGTCTCTTATTCTAGTAACCCCAAAGTATGTGTATGCTCCCATGCATTAGTTGATAATTCATTTCCTAAATGAATTATTGATTCAAGAGCAAGCCAGCACATAGTAAACAATCGAGCTGGATTTGTCGAGTTTCATCGCTGTGGCACAGGAATGCGATGCGTTTCTATGGGGAACAACAGTGAAAAGATATCATTGGCATTGACACCTATAAACTCCAGCTCCATAGCGA
Source organism: Pinguicula moranensis (assembly GCA_028565015.1). Taxonomy (NCBI): domain Eukaryota; kingdom Viridiplantae; phylum Streptophyta; class Magnoliopsida; order Lamiales; family Lentibulariaceae; genus Pinguicula; species Pinguicula moranensis. The sequence goes on from JAOWBN010234263.1 coordinate 1,096, forward strand.
AAACACACTGTTATTGCACGACACAATCTATGTGTTAGGAGTTATTCAGTAGTTTCCTTGTTGTAACTTGGTTTTTCAGTTAATTTTCGTCCTAGATGATTGAATATTGAGTACGGTGATGATGTATTTGGTCACGGCTCCTATAAACATAGATTTTTGTTTTTAACTTGGATGATATTTATGATAATATAAATAGTTCATCTCTTGATTTAGTTTTCAATATAGATAACATTTCTGAATTTCGGGTCTCGGGACAACCCGAGGCCCAATTCCTAACCATAATACGAGATTTCGGGTTGGGTTTGGGACTGTAAGTTTAGTCCCACAATGAATTCGGGTTGAGAATACAGGATAACCCGAGTCTCAATCTTTAATTTAAATTTTTTTAAAAAATACAAAAAATGAAAGAAAAAAGAAACACGATTGTCTGTCGATTTGATTTTACTTCACCAGTCTTCTCTTCTCTTCATGAAAGCAAAAAGAAATGAAGTAAAAAAAAACCTCGTTCATGACCTCGTCCATAGTTGACCGCCCGTCTTCTCAATTCTCAGCTTTTGCCTTAGGGTTCCGTCCATGGTGACCTCATTCGTCGTTTTGTCCCATTTGGCATCGCCAGTCTTCACAAAAGGAAAAAGAATCAAGAATCACAAAACCCTCATCCCGTCCAGTGCACCGTCTCCAATAATCCTTCCGCTTGATTCAAGTTCAAGGTATCCGGCGTCCCTTTCCTTTGTTCCAAGCATTTCATTTTTACTAAAATTACATTTGAAGTTATCTATCTTAAGTTATGCATCTTTGAAGTAGGTTCTATATGGTAAACAAATTTGTTAACATTATATCTCTGTGAAAAATTTATTGCTTTTTTATATTTAAACAGAATGTAAGCAGATCAACTGATAATCTTTAAAGTATGTGCCCATTCTTTATTTTGAAAATACGTTACGCATGTGTGCAAATCAACTGATAATCTCTTTGCCTCAAGAACCTACATATTGATTGAGCAAAAATATTTCGGCACACGGGACAAATTGAGGCCCAAATTCTCAAATATTTTTGAGACCTCGGGCCCCGGGTCAGGACTGGGACCAGGAAATTATTTCCGATCCAAAAATGGGAATGGTTCGAGACTCAGGCATACCTGAGCCCGAACCTCGATTGCCAGCCCTATTTGACTTGGTCATATTGGCCAAGATAGGTTAAATAGACTTGTTAAGGAATGCCTATTAAACCAACTCATTAAGGCTAAGTTGTCTGTGTGTGAGCTTTGCTTAGCTAGCAAGTCTCGCAAAAAACCTTTTGGTAAGACTTCTGGAGCTTTAAATCTCTTGAATTTAATCCATTTTGAAATTTGCAGACCTATGAATGTGAAAGCACATCATGGGGCTTCAACTTTATTATCTTCATAAATGACTACTCGCATAATGAATACGTGTATCTATTATCTCATCATTATGAAACACTTGATGTGTTCAAATGCTACGTAGCAGAAGTAGAAAACTAGTTGGAGCAAAAAGTTAAGATTTTTTGTACCGACCATGGTCACGAATACCTTTCCGATATGCTCAAAGGGTATTGTGATGAAAATGACATAGTAAAACAACTTATAACTCCTTATACTTCACAGAAAAATAGTATTGTAGAACGTAGGAATCATACTTTGCTTAATATGGTTAGGTCAATTATGACACAAGTCAATCTACATATTCACTTTTGTGAGATGCATTGCTCATGGTAAGATACATCCTCAATAGGGTACCAAGTAAGAGTGTGCTCACAAATCCATATGAGTTATGAAATGGAAGAAAGCCTATTTTAGACCATATGCGACCATGGGGTTCGACGGGCTATGTGCACAACCCACTCATCAAACATGACAAAGTTGGTCCAAGAGGATATTCATTCAATACCTCAAGCATTCCAAAGGATATGTAACGTTTGGCGAACACTTGAATGAGGGCATGACTGAAATAGGCAGTCGAAATGTCGAATTTATGAAGGATCAGTTCCCAACTATTGTTGAAGTTTATAAAGAGAAGGCATAATATTTAGATTAATCCCAAAGATACTATCTAGTGGATACTTCCTAGGGGGCATAGTCACTTTATGTACTTTTGGTTTTTTCTTTCTTTTATGTATTGTGCATACTTATCATACATAATGAAATTTGGCTTAACAAAATTTTTTTATTGGTGAAGTAAAGAAGGATAGTTAGTTGTATGGGTTGCAACGAGACTTGCCACTATCTCTTGGTGTGGAGAGAGTATGTCTCAATAATTCACTCAAGATAGTGAAATCCCACCTATTTAAGATGGAAACTTGCCAAACAATGAGGATCAACATGAAAGAAATGTAAGTCATCAACCTTTTATGCCTAGGAACGAGATTGGTTCTCAAAACCTAGACCATGGCGATGCGACTATGACCCCTACAAACCAGAGGGTTACTAGGAGCGACCCTTCTCACACCGTCAATCCCACGAGCCAAAGGGCCAGTGGGAGTAGATCCTCGATCAGACAAGTACAAGATCTTGAACTCCAAAGGAATGAACGTGGAAGAATTCCTCAACGATACTTTCAGATCAAGAAAAATGTATTGTTCTATACTCCTTTGGAAATAGAAGCGCCCAATTCTTATGAAGAGGCTATGGATTCACCAAATAGAGAAAAATGGCTAAGTGCCTTGAGAAATGAAATGAACTCAATGCACAAAAATGAGGCATGGAAACTTGTTGATCTCCCACATTGCCGAAAATCGATTGGATGCAGGTGGGTATTTAGGTTAAACGCGGTGGAGATGGATCAATCGACAAGTTCAAAGCCCGACTCATAGCAAAAGATTTCAGCCAAATCGAGGGTGTGTACTATAAAGAGACATTTTCTCATGTGGTGAGAATTGCCTATATTTGTTTACTTTTGACCCTGGTCATCCATTTAGATCTTGAGTTATTCTAAATGGACGTAAAGACTACCTTCCTCAATTGAAGAAGAGATATACATGGATCAGCCTGTTGGGTGTCTCAGCAGGAAAAGGTGACAAAGTGTGATATTTTAAAAGATCGATACATGGTCTTAAACAGTATTCCAGTTGTGGTACTTCAGATTTCATGAAGTCATTATTTCGTTTGGCTTTATCATGATAGATGAAGATTACTGTGTGTATGTTTTACAAACAAAGAAAAGAATCATGTTTCTCTTCTTGTATGTCGATGACATACTACTAGGTGGAAACAACATGGAAATAATCAACGTCACTGAGTAATGGCTATATTTTGTCTTCAATATGAAAGATATGGGTGAGGCAAGGTATGTCCTAGATGTGGAGATCACCAGAAATCGTCCTAAGAAACTATTGGGTATGTCTCCAAAAATAAAATCTTAGAATATTTCAGGATGCATTACTCCAAGCCCGTTGACACCCCTATTGATAAGGGTTTGACGCTAAGCCTCAATCAATGCCTGAGAATAGACAAAGAAAAGGAATAAATGAACACTATCCCCTATACCAATGCCATACGAAGCCTAATGTACGCCATGTTATGTACACGATCAGACATCGGTTTTGCAATTAGGTTGGTGAGCCATTACCAAAGCAACCTGAGGCCTGCTCATTGACAAGAAATCAAGAGGATTTTTTGTTACCTCAATGGAACGGCCGATCTAGTCCTATGTTACCAAGGGGGAGACCTACGGTTAAAAGGTTTTATGGATGCTGATTGGAGAGATGATTTGGATGAGTCCAAGTCAACCTCTTGATATGCCTTCATCCTTGATGGAGGAGCCATATTTTGGTGTAGCAAGAAATAAGACTACATCGCTTTGTCGACTATGGAAGCAAAATATGTCGCATGCAGCATAGCCGTGCAAGAGTCACTCTGGCTTAAGAATTTTCTACAGATCCTCGATCTAACTTCGAGGCCTGACAATCCTATAGAAATGAACTGTGACAATGCTGTAAAAATTCAGTTTACTAGGAATCCAAAGTGTTATAGACAGACAAAACACATTCGGATACATTACCACTTTGTTTAAGATGCTGTCAACAAATGGGATACACTATCAAGTATATTTCTACCGACAAGATGGTTATTGATCCAATGACCAAACCCATTACTAGAGGTGTGTTTAGAGCTCATATCATGAGTTTAGGATTACGTAAGGTTTGATCTTATCTTGTAATGATAATGACATATTTTTGTAACTTTTGATTATGAAATAAAATTGGTGTTTTCTTTTCATCAAGTATTTTTTGTGTATGCAATCAATTGACTAGGTACAAGAAATGTCACAAGACTTTGTGATAGGGCTGTCCACTGGAAGCGGTAGTGATGGAAAATCGTTATCGCTACTGCCTTACCACTTTCGGTAGAATAACGGAAGCGAAAGCGGTTACTGAAATGCAATCTGCTACGTTAGCGGAAGTGATGACGGGTGGAATAGCGGATTCCGTTACTACCGCTAGTACCATTTTTTTTAACTTTTAGCTTTAAATTAACTTTCATCTTTAATCAGGTTTCACAGGAACTTATGTCACGACTTATAATTTGATATTCATCATGACCTGGAATGGACATTGGATTGCTTGTTTGTTTTGTTATTGAAACTTGAAAAAATTATGTTGTTGGACTCTAACTGTTTTGCGTTGATATTCAACAAGCGGAATGGACAATGAACTGTTGGAAAATGTTGATTTACTATTTTCTGTTATAGGTATCGTAAACTACAGGTTGCTAATCCATTTGTAATTTTTTTATTTATTAGCAGAATTAGCAGTTTCCGCTATCGCTACAGTTATCTTAGTGGTAGTAACGGAAGCAGAATAGCGGTTAGCGGATAAATTTTTCACATCCATTAACTTAGCAGTAGCGGAAGCAGTGAGGGGATTACCGCTACCGCTAAGACCGTTGGACACCCCTACTTTGTGATTGGCCTTATCACGTGGATAATCGCCTTTATGCTTGTGCAACATGAAAGATGAGACTGGTATATGTTCTGAATAGTCGCTTCAGTATGTCTAAAATGAGATTTTAAGTGAATTAGATGGTTAATATCTAGGTTTTCACATTAAAGCCTTAAGGCCGAATGTAGAGGATAAAAAGTCAATGCATCTATCCATGACTACAATTCGCATGACATAAGTAAGTGTTCTGCCCAAGTGAGTGGGAGTCATGTCATAACACACCACATAACGACCGTTGTAAAAATGATAAAAGAATTCCCCGATTTTTATTGTGTGATCACACAGCCATACGTTTGTCTATCTAGACGTTACTCAATGCATGTAAATTTGTTGATTTAATTTGGATTCGCTACAGGAACATTAACTAATTTTCATAGAGTTTAATCCCACAAAAAATATTTGGGGTCATAATCTTGAGGCAAAGGTCATGGAAACTCATATGTGAGTAGGGCTTGTTGCATGGATGCAATGAACTAGTCCTCAAAAAAATATTTTTGAGTACCATGATAAACATTGAGAACTGCCAATACAAAACATAGTACAGCACGACCAGGGGTTCAACCCTCCATAGCTACCAAAAAAGTATAATTTATTGCACGACTATTGTCCTACATCCACCATTACGCCGGATGAAAATGAATACGGCACAATCAATGGGACCACAACACCAATCCCTCAAAGAATAGCCGCCTTAAATGTATAGGTCAGATCTTTACCTATCCTACTATCTTCGTGACCTATGCAATATTCTCACATCTTGTAACAGTGAAGTTAAAGGCAACAAATGACCTATTATCAAGTCCGTGTGTTGCTGCAACATCACCAACTTCTTCCATATGTTGATGGCACTGTCAAACAACCCCCAGAGCACGATACTGATGATCAAACCAAGCTCAATCCGGAGTATAATAGTTGGCAAGCAGTTGATAGCCACCTCTACTCCTTGTTGATCTCTTCTCCGGCAGAAGAAGCTCATGGCATTGTTGTGGAGCAATTGATCGCTCAGGCAGTTTTCTCAACTCTGGAGTTCTAGTACAATCACTTTGGCCCCTCACAGACTTCACGATGAACTGTAATAGCTGCAAAGAGGAAGCCTTTCCATCAAATAATTTGCATGGCAATTTCTTCAGTTATGTGACCGCCTAGCCGCTCTTGGTCGTCCATTTTTGCCACTCGACATGAGCCACTTATTTCTTATAGGGCTTGATTCAGACTTAGCTACCTTTACCAGCTCCCAGTTGTCCAGGATCCCCTACCATCGCTTCGTGATGTAATGATACAGGTGGAGAACTTTCAGACCCTTTATCACCGCACTATGCCTAGTGTAACGAGGCCGGCACTTGCTTTCGTAGTATCCCATGATCCATACAACTTTGTGTCTGCTCCTCCAGTAGTGGCTTCTCTTGGCTTTGTAAGTTTTGTATAGTCGATTGCCCAAAATGCCAGCGAACTCGGGAGTGTCGCCCTTGTACACCCAGCCGTTACCAAGTTCAATTCCCGTGAGCGCCTTTCTCTACCTACTGGCCTACGCCATCGACCTCGTCTACGGAGCCTGGATATTACTCGAATGGAAGGGACAACTCCCATGATCGCGATCGCGGTTGTGGATATAGCCCACACTATCAAATTTGTCATAAATACGACCATTATGCTGATAATTGTCACTCCTGCTACTCGTTGCTGAAGTTCACTGATGTTGCTCCTCATGCTCATTCTGCCGTTGTTGCTCCACTGTCTGTACCCAACGTGGCCCTAGGTCATGGCTCAAGCATCTTTCACTCTGGTTTTTCCGTCTCTCCTGTCGTTAGGCCGTCATTCAATAATTGCTATCATGGGCCATATGCACCGTGCCAATTTCTTTCTCCAACGGGTTTTTTCGCATAGGCCTCCTATCTCGATCCACGGTATTGTGTTGTCTTATTTTGCTGGGCCACCTGCCCCAACAGCCCATCAGCATGGAGGCATTAATTCCTGCAGCACTTATCCACTTGGGCATGTTTCGTCTCAATAGGGAGGAATTACTTATGGGTCATCCCATGGAGCTGTTTATTCAGGCCCGACAGTTGCTCAAGCCCACACCACCATCACCCATTATTGCGGGCCCCCTCTGGATACTCACCTAGGTCCTCCCTTCAGCTCAGATAAGTTCCCGCCGGTATTTCTGCAGCACCCATCCCATCACCCTCTCCTTGGTTTGTTAGATCGTCCTCCACTGGCTCCCTCTTGTGGAGCAGCTTCCTTGGTCAGCCCTACACTCAGCATCCATTGCCTGGTCTACTCGGTCATCTGCGCGCTTTGACTCTTCCTACTCCTAACCTCTCCGACTCTTCTGTCTCCGATTGGTACTTGTATACTAGGGTTTCTTCTCATATGACATCTTCCCACACTACTCTTGATCAGGCTGCCCCTATACCGGTAAGGCCTATGTAATTATTGGTAATTGTGCACCTTTATCTATTACGCATATTAGTACTGTTTCTATGTTTATTCTTTACCTTTGCTAGATGTTCTTGTTGTTCCTTTTCTTACTAAAATCTTCTGTATATTAGTAAACCCACTTCTGATTTCTTCCTTGGTATTATTTGTATTGATAATTGTTTTGTCATTAAGAGTCGTAAAACGGGACAAGTGGCCACCGGTCGGCGTGATGGTGGCTTATATGTACTAGAATACAACATCCCTGCTTTTGTCTTTTCACTTTTGGTCTGTCAACTTCGCAGTTCATTTGATTTGTGGTATTCTAGACTTGGTCATGTATCATCTAGCATTGTGTCATTGTTAGCTCATCGGTGGCCTAGCTCTTCGCCCCCTCCCCCCATTTTTGTATATCAAGTGAAATGGCCAAGAGCCATCACTTGCCTTTTGTATCAAACAAATATCATGCCTCTTAGCCGCTTGCAATAATACACAGTGATCTTTAGGGTATTCTCCTGTTTTATCTATGCATGGTTACCACTATTATGCGACCTTTATTGATGATTATTCCCGTTTTACATTATTTTATCCACTTAAACATAAATATGATTTTTTGATACATTTCTTCACTTTCAAGCATTTGCTGAAAAACAACACTCCATCTCTATCCAAAAATTTCAAAGTGAAGGTGATACTGAGTTCACTAACCACCATTTTCAAAATCATCTTCGTCATCATGGTATTCCCCATTTGATCTTATGCCCCTATACACGGAGAAAAAACATCAACAACTCACTGAGATGGGTTTCTTACTTCTCTTTCACTTTCATGCTCCTCTCTCCTACTGGGTTGATGCGTTCAGTAATGTGGCCTACAGGAAAAGCTTCAGGTGCTAGCTTGTTTGCTAATTTTTCTTTTTCTTTCATTCATTATTAGTAGTGGGATAGTTATTGTGGATGTGTGAGAAAGCTTCGAAATTGTTGAGTTTGGGCAAATTGTCCAGTGATCTTGTAGTTTTCAGTCACGACCAAAGTCGGTCGAGAGGGTTGTTTCCTAGCATGATCCCCCTTCTGATTTTTCTCCTTTCTGGGTAAACATGGGCGGTTCAGTTGTCGGTTATCGAACTGTCGGTTTTTTTTACTGATTGCCGGTTTTTAAAAATAAAAACCTTAACTTTAACCTTGAATATCGAGTTTTGTCCGGTCCGATTTTCCGATTGATGGTTCGGTTGATAATTTTGGTTCAGGCCAGTTTTGAACGATTTCACGATGGTTCCGACACAGTTTAAATTCGGTTCAAATTTTTGGCGCAATCGAGTTTTTTTGGGACTTTTTTAAAGGAAAATTTTGCTTCTTTCATTTTTTTAGAAAAAATTAATTTTTTAGATTTGTCATATAAATCTGTAATATATATATATTTTTTAAGTTCTTTAAACGAATAAACATATTAATATACAATTATTATTTATATATAAGTATATAATAATTTATAAATTAAAATATAAATAAAATTACATTGACCATATAAAGTAAATCACATTTACACTTATAACACTAATACAAATAAATGTACCTTAACATTTATCTTTACACTTAAAATTAATTTACATTTACAATATAATTAAAAAATAAAAAAAATAGAAAAATGAGGGGAAGTGCTTAAATTCAATTATAAATGAATTTAAAAAAAGGTTTGAAAAGTTATAAATGTTAAACTTATATTTGTAAAACTTTTATAATTTATAAATTTATAAATTTATAAGTTTAGGGTTTAAGTTTTTTCAGGATTTTTAGGGTTTAGGATTTGAAAAGTTATAAAACTTATAAAATTTAAAAACTTATATAACTTATAAAATTATATAAACTGTATAACTTTTATAATTCATAAACTTATAAGTTTTGGGTTTAAGATTTTTAGTTTTGTTTTTATAATTTTTAGGGTTTTACGATTTTGAGTTTGAAAAGTTATAAAACTTAACATAACTTATAAAACTTAAAAGTTAAATTTGTATAACTTACTTATTTAAGTTATATAAACATATATAAAATTGTATTACTTTTATATTTATATAAGTTAAAACTGTACATGTTATACAAGTTTTTAACTTTTATGTTTTTATAAGTTAAAAAAGTTTATAAGGTAATAAGTTAATAAGTTTTTATGTTTAATTATATAAGTTCTTAAGTTTTATAAGTTAAAAAATTTTATAAGTTAAAAGTAATAAGTTTTTAAGTTTTATAAGTTAAAAAAATTTATAAGTTAAAAGTAATAAGTTTTTTAAATTTATAAGTTTTATAACTTTCAAACTTTAAAAACTCTAAAAATCCTAAACTCTAAAATTCAAAAAAAATCAAAAAAAATCTAAACACTTTTTCCGACGATTTCCGCCGGAAAACCGTCAAAAAATATCCAATTTTTATTTATTTATTTTAATTTTTCGGTAGTTTTCCGCAGAAAAATTAGCCGGTCAAACCACCGGAAATGGTTTGATCGGCCAAAAGTTTTTTTAAAATTTCTTTTGGTCTCCAACCGGTTAAAACCTCCGAAAATCGTCAGATTTTATTTTGTATTTTTAATCAAAACCTCCGGTCTTTCAAATTTCCGAATTTTGGAACCTTCAATCTTTGAAATCTCCGTTTTGAGTCGGTCCGAAAACTGACGGTTAATCGATTTTCGATTGAAAATGCTCATGTCTATTTCTAGGTACCCCATTTAGCTCCTCTCATGAGGATGATTTGCCTCAATATCTTCCTTTCAAAAGGTTGGTTTCAAAGATCGCCCAAATATCTCTGGATGGGATTAGGGTGAGATACCATGTCTCAAGGGACTATTATTTGATAGTGCCTTCCTCGAAAGACTTCACACTTCGCAAGGCTTCCTTGCAGGGTGGGCTACGCCTCCTTCATTATCTCTTTTGTTCATGATTGCTAGATAGCTCCATTTAAGCTCGGGCTAAATGCGTACACCTACCTCATGCCTTTATCATTTTGTATCAAATTTTGCCTTTGCGGTTCGGTTCAACCACTTTATGCTCTTTTGCTTTTTTGAGACCCATGCCAATTTCGTTCCTGAAGCAAAAAACGAAAACAAATGTAACCCAATATTGATTTAAAGCAACAAATTTATTTACGTGCAATAAATAATTCCGTCGGAAATCCCTTGAGATCCCCTTGTCCCAACCTTTTATTTACGTGCAGTGCAATTAATAATTCCGTTGGAAGCCAACTCACGCATAGACATGAGATGGAATCTATTACCAATTGGTCATCCGTCACCAAATTCAACCTTAAAAAAAGTGACAAAAATAATTTATTGCAGTTTCATCTGCACATCCCCTTCTTTATGACTGGGGTTTGTGCAAAGTTAAATCACCATACTGCACTGAAACTGTGAATGATATTATTACGCACAGCACAACACACAGCGAGACCAGATTCAACACTATTTCCACAAGAGGATATGGAGTTCACATTTGACTTGCAACGGTAGGCATCATGTCATGTGATGAGGAGGGCTACAGACAAGAAAAACATTAAACTGGAACTAACAACAGAACACCAGGACAAAGATACTAACTACTACTGACGCATGTGGACGGACGGAGTCATTATTCTTAGATGAAGGGCAGCCACACTCCGGCTGCTCAGCCCCGGGGAATGAACCGTCGCATCCAGACATGCTTCCCGTTGATGGTGAACTTGGTTTTGTTAGCGCCATTGAGTATTATGCGGAGGAGAGAGGGCTTGTGAAACACAATTCTGGCATAAAGCGCCTGCTCGTCGGGCCTTACATCTTGCATGTGAAGTGACTCGATGCAGTTTCCAAACAGCATGGTGAAATATTCTCCGACTTCGTCTTCAGTCACAGGGTAGCCCTTGGAGAATGTGGCAAACATGGTCCTGGAGTATCTTGAGGTCTCGTTTCCTGTGGCCCTGCATGGGGGTCGGGAGAGAT
>JAOWBN010234274.1:0-12419 GCA_028565015.1 Pinguicula moranensis
CACAGAAATCTCTTCTCACGACGATCGCAACGGCGGTGGTTTCTGACGATTCCGACGCCAGACACGCCCGGAAACAGCGGAAAACTGCCGCAGTTCACATTTCCCAGCGACGGCGCGTGGGGGCGCATGGGGGCCGAAAAAATTTGGGTGTTGAGCAGATCTGATAGAGGAGAGGATGGGCTACGTTTTGGGACTGGTTCCGGCATCAACGGATCGATAACGAAGCCGAAATCTGGTCGGAAGTGGTGGAGACGAAATATATATTTAAAAAAAGCTCTGATACCAAATTGTAAAGTAAAAACAGGAATAAACGAGAGAAAACGCTTGTTATTATAAAACTTCTTATTCTTCTCGTCTCATTACAACATATATATATATAGTACAACATATAGATAACACGGACAAATACATTTCATTCTTATTAAATGAGGCGTGCTACTTTATCACGCATGCTTCTTTGGTATGCCACTTTGTCTGGCGTGAGACAACACTTGTATGCCTAACAAATAATGTAGGCATGCTTCTTGTGTCATTGTCACAACAAGTATCACGCACGATCATTTTCTTTATGGAAATGTAGATACTTCTCAACTTGTCAAAATAGATGCAATATAAAATATTGGTTGATGATGTTCTTAGTATTTTAATTTTTTAATGTGCATTTTTTGTCCAGAATCCCGGCACTGCAAGTTTGCTTGAGTTTGTTGATGCGAGTTTTAAGATATATAATCAATGCATAAATAATTACGAAATAAGCTAAAAATATCCTAATATCACTATAAATTGTAAGAGGACAAATTAAACTCTTAGTACGCAAACTCGTTAACCCTAAAAACATGCACAAAATAATAAGAAGAAAACTTATATATATATAGTGACCGAAGAGGAAATAAATCATAAAATTAAATGTAGAATTAAATTAAACTATGAAAAGAAAAGGCACGAGAGCCTTGTTGAAATTCAATGAGACAAAATTAATCCTAACTTGTTTCGGGTGGTTAAAACACACAAGATCAAATTCAAGGTCCTTAGTCCAATTTTATGCTTATAGGAAAGTGTTATTTGTTTTTTTCACTCTAACACGCTGAACATGTAATTAGAATTGTAAATTTATAGCATGCTGAACACACAGCATATAAATTCATCCTCATTATACTAAAACTCTAACATATGTGTTATAAATTTTAGTATAACTTCTAAGCATATAAACAATATAATACACTCTAAAAAAACTCTATTTTTCAAAGAAGGCTTCTAGAGTTTCTACACAAAGTATGCTCCCAAGTCCGTAGCTAGAGAGGCAATCGATCTTGGGCCTGAACAAGTACGTTTGGGCATGCACAAAGCCTACAAGTTGTAATTCAAGACATTAGTTTAGAATATATATCATAAATCCAACCAAAAGAACATAAAATTCAATCAAAGTATAATACAACTACACTACTCCATATTATGAGTAAATAAATTCTTAACCTTGCATCGTTGATGATCGCGTCATGAGAATTCTGGTAGAGAATGTCAACTTTGGATACAAAAATGTGAAGAAAGAATTTATTTTGAATTTCCCCCCAAAATTACAAAACTGTATGAATATCCCGAAAGAAGAACTCAATCAAAACTAGAGAGGAGAGGCTACAAAATTCGACCTCCTCTTCTCTCTAAGTCCACCTCTATTTATAGTTGTCTAAAACGCAGTCCTAGAATCTAAATAGAATTAGGAAACATGGTAGCTTATACACTAAGAAACTAATTATAAACAATATTAGTTATTCTAGGACTATAATTCTTCTCTTCTTGGCAACTTTCCTTCTTAAGGAGTACCCTTTTCCTTGTAGAGGTCTTCATGTCTTAACTAAATCACACCCTTCCTTCATTGTCACGTTTTTCCCTTGCTAAGAGAGCAATTCATGCGATTTTCCCTTCTTGGGCTCAGACTTTGGTGTATTTTGCGTTTTAGGCCCCTTTATGAGCCGAATCACGAGATGATGTCTTCTACAAAACTGTGGTACGTCTTCTGGAATTTTCACTGATATATTACACGTCCAAATATGATATTCGGATCTCAACTTATGTCCAACCAACGTAGACTGCGCGAACAAAATAGTTATTGGACAGTTTTACAGATTGAAGTTTAAGCTCGATTTGGTCAACTGTATATTCCGAATCTGGAAAAGTGATCTTCATGAAAGTTGTAATCCTCCTTCCAAGCTTTGCATGCATATTTTGTACGTTCATATAGAACACTCCTAGTTCAAGTTTCTAATTTTTTTGATGTTGGCTTGTCAACACTGAAAATTTTGTCCGTGTCTTGCTAAAAAATTGTCAATTTCGCTCAATGATCATTACCTACACATAGAATGTTACCAAAGAATAAATCATGCCATAAAAATACTAGATCATACCTAAATGAGTGTAAAACTCATAAAACCATCATGAAATCATCTAAGTGGAGGTGTAATATTTTGATTCACGTGTCTGCTGTTGTGCAACACTTCGGTGAAGCTGATTATGAAAGTCATCCTCAACTTTTGGTGGGTACAGAAACTTAGTAGTTGATTCTTTCAGCATTTCTTCAAATTATGATAGTGTTTTAACTGTTTTTAGTAGAATTGCTGTCGGAATTTTTGGACCTGAATCTAAATGGCTTAAACGATCCGTTAATAACTTCTTTTAAATTAACTTGTTGAATTTGTAAAGAAAATGAAGTAAAGAAAAATGACACCGAATGTAAGTCCCGTGGTTCGTTGGAGTGTAACTTCGACTACTCCACGTTGGGCTCCTTATCAGGATGCTCGCTGCCGATTTATTCACCCCTGATAACACTTAGAACCACCGAGAAGGTTCTTAATGCACCTTCTTCAAGAAACAACACCGAAAATCCTCAAGGATATGATAAACACCGAATGAATCAGAGTGACACTATAGTCACATATACTCTAAAAAACATAGACCACACACGGATTTGTGAATTAGTCGAAGAATCGCCAGTGAGAATGATTGTCGAGAGGGTGTGAGATCGGAGAGTACAGAATATCATCCATCGGAAAAGTGAGAGTCGAGTGTAAGTAGTGGCCTTAAGTCCCTTCGACTTCTGCCGTTCGATCTTCTGCATTAATGGCTTGGATTAATTCTTCAATCCGTCAAGTTTCACCCGTATGATAAAGATGCCAAGTGGATGGACACGATCTATTTTGTTGTCCGTCTTTTAGTTTCGTCCGTAGGATCATCCAGACCGTATGAACGGTCCAGATTTGGCTCGTCAGTCGAAACATCCCTTTAGCTTCCAACCATTGGATTTAGTATTCATCGAAGGTCAGGATCTATCACTCTGTCCGAGGAGTCACCGCCATTTATTGTCCGTAGGATGAGATATGGATCGGATGATCGAGAGTGATTCGTGGAATATACACACGTGATCGTGGCCGCTGGATTGCGAGATGCATGGATGGACAAGATCTTGCCACGTGTCTCAACATGATGCACACGATTAAACATAAATGGACAGCATAGATTAAATCAATTAAACAGGGGTATTATGGGAACTTCACATTTAACAATTGCGCTAAGCACCAACATCATTAACTTCGCCTGAAAGATTAGACATGTTACTCTACTTAAAAAATGGGCTATTCAGTTGACCCTTACCGGAAGTTATCGTTTTGCTATCTCCAAATCAGATGCATTTTAATTTCTTTCTCACATCTAGTCTGAAAGATGATGAAGGCGACAAAGTTCTACTGACAACATACGGGGATCTTATTGATACTGTAAGCAATATGAGATCAGCAGGATTAAAGGTGTGAATGAGTTTTGGTTTATTTCTAAGTATCAAGGAGTGTAGAACATTAGGTATCCATTTTGGTTATGCTAGGTATTTGATTCTATCATCCCATACAACTACAGTTCTTGGAGTGTTTATTTTTTCTGTTTCTTCTTACTGCTTCATACTTTTGAAAATGGTCTTATCATTGGATGAAGGAGATGCAATTGCTAAGGCACAGGAAAAACAAATTTAAATGCAGTAGAACCTTGTTGTTTCTTTTCAAGGGTAGAACTTTCCTGAATTTCTTTTTAGATGGGGCAAATGCCAGGGTTAGAACACCGGACTTGTTGGGTATTTACCATCATCCCTGCAACCCTTGAAATTTGGTGATTAGCTGGAGATATCTTTATCTTCAATTTATTTGTTAAACGATCTTGCCTTCTGAATTATTTAAATCATGTAACTCGATAGACTTTTTACATTTTTTTTTTTTTTTGCTAGGTAATAATGGCCAGACCACGATCACAAGCGGGGTTTCCTTTGGGCTTATGGGCCCGCCGACTAATCCCCTCAGAGGTGTAAACGGATTGCTGCCCTCCCGGCTCGATCCCTAGACCTCTTGGCAAGCCAGGAGTCTAAGGTCGCTTACAGTACCGCTAGGACAGACAACCGTTCACTAGACTTTTTACATATTTGTTTAGTGATTGCAACAATCACTATTAGACATCAACTTGATAAGACTTTTTACATACTATATTTCCTTGTCTGTGCTATGTTCATGTACAACATGTCAACTTTCGTTCTGCTTCAGTTGGTGTTTCGAATCGTTTTGCATTAGTTTGTTTTGATTCCATATATTTCAATTTACCAGGTCCTGAGGTTGCGTCTATACTACCTACCCATCTTCAAGTCCAGAGATAAAAACAGCCATAGCCCATACCTGAAGCCCCAAAAAGAATTTGGAAGAAAAGTTCATCGAGTATTTATAGATATAAAGTTGGGGAAACTTTTGTGTGCAATCCACAAATGCTATTCCATTTCCTCATTCATCCCAAATCTCATCTTTGACATTATTATCAATTATGTAGAAAAATAATTTTCTTTATTAAAATTTTTATAAACTAAAACATCTTTGTAAATGTTTTTATTTTCTTTTTTAATATTTTTTTTATCAATATAATTTATTTATTTATTATCAATAACTCCGCTACCGATGCGTTATGGCGATAATGATGGCGGTAGTGGATTGTAACAGTTACTGTAGCAATGGCGGTGGCCAATCACCCTAACGCTATCCCAGTGGTAGCGGATGATGGGATTCCGCAATAGCTACCACCGTTAGGTATCCCTACTCGATAAAAGGATTACATCCACATGAACTGTCTGTCCAATAGCCAATCTGAGACCTTAATTACCTGTTACCCCTGTTAAAATTAAAGAAATTACGGGGCATACCATTACGAGTCTATTTTGTACCTCTAAAAAAATTAGATTCTATTTCTTATTTTTTTTTAAAAATTATTTTAATCTCAGTGTTTTAAAACTCCATTTTATGCTTCTCATTCTCTTTTTTTTTCAGCCGAAATGTTTTTTAAAATATATATATGAGTCAATTTTTTCTATAATACTTCTATTGATAATTATGTAAATAAATTAAATATATATAATACTATTTCTATACTTTCTTCTATTTTTAATAGCTTTTGTAAATATTTCAAACTTTTAAAATGAAAATGAAAGTAAAAGAAGAATGAAAAATAAAATGAAAAATGTGTTGTAAATACACATAAATATATATAAATGTGTATTGATTGTGCCCGTTTCAGAATTTATATCTTTTGTAACTCCCGATTCTAAACCTCTATATATAAAGGAGTCTAATGAAAATAATAGATAGACTTGTGACAAGGATTTTAATATCTTCTCTTTTCTCTCGCAGATCTTCTCCACGATCTGCTCTTCTCCAGGTTCTTCTTTACCTACTGTAAAATATGTCTACGTTGTTTTTACTATAGATATGCATGACTAATATTTGCTCCAATATGCATATCTTATCTAACATGATCTGCAAGATTCACTATTGAAACATTGTTAGGAATATGCATTAGCAACCACCCAAGATTTATGAAATTAAAGAATTAAAAGCGTAGATATCCTTAGCTCTATGTTTCCATAGATGATTGATTGACTAAATCCAATGCCTAAACCACTTCCACACACAAAGAAATAGAGTTTATAAATGTGAGGATTTTTTTAAAGCACTTTAGTTCTTATACAAGAACTAGTTGGTCAGAAGAAAAGGCTATAAAGTAGTATACGAACAGTAAAAAAAATCCCAGAGATTAGATAATACCAGTTGGATGGAATATCTTCAAAAGATATGTCTTGGGAATATATAATAAACTAATAGCTAAGAATTTTATGATTTTACTTAGTTTAGTCACCGATAAAGAAAGCCTAACATGTACCTGGTGGTATGAAAGAAATAGATGTGCCTTAGACGACCTAGCTAAAGATAGCTTCTCTCACCCGTAGGTGCAAGCAGCATAGCCCAAGGTTTGTTATAGAGTAGTTGTATGGCTTTCATAGCGTTTAGTAGTTGTAGGGATAGGTAGCTGCAAGTAGTGCTTGAATGGGAAGCCTTTTTGAATTTTGCTTGAAACATAGCTAGCCCTTATGAAGGATTGGAACTGTACCGTTGGAGGCTGTAAACAATTGCTTCAGTCTTTTCCTTCCGTGAACATTGCATTGATGAGTAGTACCTATAGGCTATAACATTTGGGAGTTACTACTCATAAATGTTATTGCTCTCTTTATGGTATGAACGTCGAATTGTTAATGTAAAAATAACTTGTGTTTACTATTAAAAACAAACGTATGCCATGCACCTCATTAATAAAACTAGGTAAAAATGCCTTCAAATTGGATTTTCCATTATTTATGTAAAAAAAAAAAAATCATGTTATGCTACAGTCCACTGCCAAAAGTAGGAGCCATATTGCACATTTAACTTTCAAGTATTGTTAAATTTTAGGTCATGAAATTCTGATGCATATTAGCGTAAAATGTCAGCCCATGAAATTAGGATGAATAATGTCTTAAATAGTCCTATTCATGAAATCTTGATGCAACTTTATGTAATTGTTGTTGTATGGGAATTTGAGTAGGAGAATTGTGTACTAATTAATAACCAGAATTAACTTCATGACATCTTTTAACATGTTATTTCAATTATCTATTCATTTCTTTAATGCGACTATCTACCATCGTGATATGTCTTTTACCGACCATATCCTATATGTATTACGACATGAAATTAGTCGAAAATGTTCAATGATTAGTAATCATTTGATTTAGTTTCTAAAATTTAATTACATGTTAAGACATGATATTTTTTTATGCAAAAATAGTGTACATATATGCTTAGGGCCAGTTTGGTAGCAGGATAATTTTAATCCTGCTTCAGGGATAACTAATGCATTCCTGTCAGATTGTGTGTTTGCGTAGTCTGTTTGGTACACACTTTTTCATGGTGTCAGGATTAAAACAAAAGCAAGATACCAGTTATATCCAGTTTGGTAATATCGGATCAAATTGTATTAAGCTTGCCACGTCATAAAAAAAGTTAAATGACCCATTTGCCCCTAGTTTTAAAACTTTGTACCAAATAATAATATGGTAATTTTCATAATAAGGCAATGCAACATTACTTTTGTGGAAAAAAATTAATTCATAAAAAATAGAAAGCCTGTTGGTTTCCATTTTGGAAAAATACATCAACCCGCGCGACCCCTTCCAAAACAAGTTGAAGGGAGTTGAAGCATAAATACAACCAAACCAACTGATCACTTTTTCTTCTTCCTTTTCTTCTTCGTACCAGTTCCATTCTCTCCATTGATTCCCACTTGCATCAATTTGAGAATCTTGCTCAAGTTTCCGCTTCTCCTTGTTGTTTTTCTTCATGGATTTAGGCTCCTCGACTGCATCTCTACCCACAGGAGGAGGAGGAGCAGAAGGCCCATCATCTTCTGCCATAGAATACAAGTAAGAGGAATCAGTTGTTAGATATGATCAAGTGGCAGTTGCGGTTGCTTTAGTTGAATCACCGTATACAGTAATGTGTCGAATACATACACGAATGGACAGACGCGTAAACTGAAAGAAACAAAGGACAGCAACAAAACGCTCAAGTAAATGCATCATCAATTTGGCCGGATACGCTTCTAACTAGCCTTTCTCACTCAGAAACAAAAAGAACATCGGGAAGTGGCAAAACCTTTGCCCTCAATTGCTTGAATAGCTGATAACATCACATCGGTGTTCTTACGAGGGGCCTCACCTTTATCGTGAAAATCTTACCGCTCCACAACTTGTTCACGAAGCTTCTCTCTAGAAGCATTTGTACTTTTCTCTACAAGACAAAGGCATCTTGAGTTACAAATGCAATTTTAAGAATTGAGATAAGATCAACTAGATTCTAACACAAAATTCCAGTTACCCAAGAAACAATCAATATGGGAGGCTGTTAGACTATGTCTCCATAAATAGTCTTCATCAGATGCTACAGTTGTTGACTACTCTACTTCACCTCATCATCACATGGCTTGATTTTACCTCACTAAAGGTGCGGAGTCACATGGGTTGGTCCCATGGATTAATCATCTCACCTGCCAAAACAACACCAACAAGAAAGAAGTTAATTTCTGAACACCAAGAAACATGAAGATATTTTACCTGTACGCTTGACTTGCTTTCCATTGTTTTCTAGTCTATAAAATTGTAATATGCAGAAGCATTACCTCAAGCAAGATCAATGAATTCTCCATAACTTTCATCTAGATCTGAGGTTGCTAATAAAGAAAGTTGTCATGGTATCAGAGCACCAATAAAGGCTTAACAACCGAGTTCTTCCCCGGGTTTCCTTTCTGCAAAATAAGCTCCGCCTTTTCTCCTTTGTTATTTTCAGTCAATTACTTTTGTCTTTGCTTTCTCAGTTTTTGCTTCGGCTCCGTCCCCAACCTGCTCAACTCACTTGTGCCTCTGTGTTGACATCCGCTCCTTCACTACTTTCACATGCACTAGCCTTCTTGTTATGGCTCTGTATCTCTCTTGGCCAGCAGTATCCCATATCTGAGTAGAACTGCGTTTCTCAACGCGCTCATTACTTGCATACAGCTGCTGCCACTGAAAGATTGCGTAGATCACAAAAGCAATTGATTCATCCTGAAAATGAACTCAATACTTCCCTTAGAATTGTGTCTTCTGTGAGCAGGAACACCAGGATACCTCTCCAGTACGTAGAGGAAAGGGATAGATCTGGGATGCAGAGTGACAAAGTATTGCAGAGTTGTGATATTCTCTATACTGAGTCTGAAGTGAGGTCTATGAAGGAAAATAATGATCATACAGTAGCTTTGACTCAGAGTGCAAATCCTGATACAAATTCCCAGCAAGCTCAAAGGCCTCAAGTCACAGATTTGTTCGCGTCATACTATTTCACTGATTGAAGACGTCGATTCTCGGACGATCTTTGTCAGCAATGTACATTATTCTGCCACTAAAGATAGCCTTTCACTGTATTTCAACAAGTTTGGAGAGGAAAAATTTCAGGTCTGGAATCGAAGAAAAGTTTCGAGATTTGGTAGATATCAGCGAAAAATTGGATTTATTTCAATTGGGCGGTCACAATCTATTGGCTTTATTTCTCAATTGGGCTTGACATCACCTAAATTAAATATTAAGGTTCTGGGCTCATTTCTTGATCAGTCAACAAATTTCTGCAGATATGTAAGTGGCTAAAATTTGTTTGGGTATACCAAATAATTCTTTGGTCTTAATTTCCTCCTGGATCAGGCGGCATGATTTATTGGGTTTCATTTTACTTGGAATTTTAATTTTCTTTTAGTTTAAATTTTAGTTATCCCTCGCTAGTCAGCTGAAGCGACAGCGGTATGAGACATTTATTTTCTTTTTCATTTTGGTCCAAGCTTCACGTGCTTTTTAAATTCCACGCTCAGCTTGCGAGGGGGTGTTAGACTATGTCTCCATAAATAGTCTTGATCAGATGCTACAGTTATTGACTACTCTACTTCACCTCATCATCACATGGCTTGGTTTTACCTCACGAAAGGTGCGGAGGCACATGGGCTGGTCCCATGGATTAATCATCTCACCTGGAAAAACAACATCAACACGAAAGAAAATAATTTTTGCACACCAAGAAACATGAAGATATTTTACCTGTACGCTTGACTTGCTTTCCATTGTCTTCTAGTCTATAAAACTATAATATGCAGAAGCATTACCTAAAGTAAGATCAATAGAATTCTCCCTAGCTTTCATCTAGATCTCAAACCTCCATGGATTTCCATGGAGGTTGCTAATGAAGAAAGTTTTCATAGGCGATTGAGCACTTGTTAGCAAGATAGCGAGCCATGCGACCTTTATTTCGAGCAGAGGCTCGACCAATGAAGGAAGAATGGAATATAAGGCCATACTTCAGAGTGTTCCAGCGGGTTTTCAATGCTCTGATACATAGAAAAAAGAAGGCAATGATGGTGCTTGATGGTTCCTGTTTCTTGAGCTAGACTAAATTCTCTTTATTTGAGAATTGATTCTTCGAATTGAAGACCATTATGTGCAATGAATGATTTTTTGATAGTACATTGTGGAGAAAAAAATGCTTGCAAGAGAAGATGAATCTCTAGTAGATGCAGATGTTGAAGAAGCATCATACCTGTGAATAAATTGATTTTCACTGGTATGATGTTAAAACTTGATCGCACTAACTATGGAGATGTGTCTAAGTTGTGCAAATAGATCAAAGATATGAATTGGGTCATATCAAAGGAATTTTTTGGTATTCCCGACTTGAAGTTGTTCATGAGGAAGAAGTTACCACAGGAGCTTGACAAAAAGACCGAAGATGTTCTTTAGGAGGAGATCACCTAGGAGAATCATAGAAAGACCATCATCACTCATTGGCAATTTGTGACTACTAAAATTCGTGGTATCAATTTGAGGGGGAATGTTAGATAATTGAGAGATAAGGGATAATTACCATATCTTTTAAAAGGAAAGAGTCAAACTATAATTGAACTATTTCCTTAAATCTTGGTAATCATCCCTTATTAGCTAAACCACTTTCCGTAGATTAGGGTTTCATGTTCCCTTGAATAAGGGACCATGAGTTCAATAAGAACGTGTAATTGCATCTATGAAAATACAATGAACAATTGTTCAAAACTGAAATCTTCCTCTTATCAATTCAACATAGTGACAATTTTAATGTGCCCGTTTACTGTTGGGCTGGGTCCGGACCCGAGTCCATTTACTGTTGGGCCGGGTCTACTAAATTTAACATGGTATTAGAGCTGATATGGTTTAACAGCCCAATAAAGATCCAAAGGGCCTATGTAACCCATAATTGCACAAAAACTCAACCATATATAAATGGAGTTTTGGGCACAGTGTTAGTTGTGAGGTACACCACAAAAACTCAGCCATATATAAATGGAGTTCTGGGTACAGTGTTGGTTGTGAGGTACACATGCGTACAATATAAAAAAAAGTCTCAATAGGGCTTGCCTAGTTGGACTTGAGGGGGAGCGTTAGAATATATCCCACACGGATTGTGGAAAGAAATATAAATTAACTTATAAGAGAATGTGAGCTTACAATCAATCAACTTGGTACTAAGGTTTTTATTAGAGGAGCTCACATTCAATTATAAGTTGGCCCATATGCGCACTCGCACCCAGGGCCGTGCCCGTTTACTGTTGGGTTGGGTCCGAACCCGAGCTCGTTTATTGTTGGGACGGATCTACTAAATTTAACATGGTCAATTTGCCAATGAGTGATGATTTTGTCATTTGCATACGCAGAAAACACGTAGTGCAAACAAAGTTCCCTTTTTCAACCTTTCTAATCTTTTTTTCATTGTTGAAATAGAAAGCATGAAATTGGCTTCCTTCAATGATTTTTTTTTTCTGAGGGACTGAAAACATTCTGCGTGCATCCAATTACTAATGAAAATAATATTATTCCAACAGTGAACTCATGGTTAGCAGCAAGATAGAATCCATCTCCCATCTTCACCAAAATTTGTCTCCCTCTGAAGCCTTTGAATCAAGAAGTTCATTACTTGATTTTGTCATTTGCATACGCAAAAAACGTAGTGCAAACAAAGTGCCCTTTTTCAACCTTTCTAATCTTTATTTCACTTTTTGTTGCAATACTTTCATTGCCCATAAAGTCACAACCCTTCTCCACCAGATCAGTTGTTTCATACCATCAAATTCACCCAACAATTGATTTACTCGATCAATACAGACCAAAAATTGCTAATACTGTGTTATATGTAACAAAATCTGGTTTGTGTTTCAAACTTGTCATATAATCAAACACCAACAAGACACTATCAACATGACCACACTTGGCCAACGCAAAAGCAAGCCTGTTCATTATTAATCAGTTCTAGGTAATCCTGCAGATTTCTCAATTAAAATTCGTGGTAGCCTGGCAGTATATTGAAGATATTCAGAAGCACCAAGCTTCCCTATATGATCGATGTTGGACTAATTAATTGATTCGTTTAATTAATTAAATCTTAAGCCCACTTAACCACAAGCCCGTCTAACTACCCAATTAAATCTCT
>JAOWBN010234284.1:1817-12418 GCA_028565015.1 Pinguicula moranensis
CAAAACACAATACAAGTCGAATGTATTATGTTTATGTCAGTCAAGGTATAAAATGGGCCAGCATTCTCAAGGATTTTGAGTCAACTCAGCATACCACAATAAAACAATTTAAGGTACAAGTTAGAATGTGCGGGAAAGAAAAGAAAAGACTAAATTTATATAACAAAATAATTTAAACTTAGAATTATTACATGTCTCTACATCGTACGGGGATCCTCCATATCATCCATCAGCTTTATGCCTTTTAAAGTGGTCCTCAACCAATTTTGTGTTATGATGAGTGCCTCGACTGTGGTGGGATCCAAAGAACTAGAATTAGAATCCAAGACTCGTCTCTCGATGCTAAAGACGGCTTCAGATGGCACAGTGAAAATCGGAAATGGTTAGCACATCTCTTGCCATTTGTGCTAGCACTGGATATATGGATTCATTGGACTTCCACCAAGCTACAATATTGAGATTGGTCGATACCGACATACATTGCTCATCCATATATCTATCAACCTCCAACTTGTTCTCCAAACTTCGTCAAACATATCTTCCTCAATCGTGCCACTCGTCCCCATGTCAAACGGATTGGAAAATGATTCGCCGTATAACTTGTTGTAGTCGTCGAATACCCCTTGCATAAAACTCATAACCATCTTATAAGCATCACTAGACTCTCGAATTAATGGGATAACTAGGCTCAAGTGCTCCCATATAGGCGAATGCTTACTGATTTTTCACTTTTTTATTAACCGGTGTTCTATCCGGGTGCTCTAGCTCGAAAGGAGGAAAGAAAGACTCATTCGAGTGCTCCTCATTCTCCATCTTGTATTATTATACAATAAATGTCCTCTAGAATTCTAAAGATGAAGCCTCCTTGTTAAGACAATAAATACATAGGCTTGATTACTTGGATTGGAATGTACCAAGTTTAGAGAAAGTCTCTTCTTAGACGGTAAAAGAATGGCATAGTTTA
The DNA here is from genome assembly GCA_028565015.1 of Pinguicula moranensis. Classification (NCBI taxonomy): domain Eukaryota; kingdom Viridiplantae; phylum Streptophyta; class Magnoliopsida; order Lamiales; family Lentibulariaceae; genus Pinguicula; species Pinguicula moranensis. The sequence continues at coordinate 2,782 of JAOWBN010234284.1, forward strand.
ATTACAATCTTCACCGTTTGAAAATGCAGGACCAAAAAGAACGGGTAAACAAAGTAGTCATACCAAATGATAGATTTAAGAGTGAAACAAGATAAGATTTTAGGATTGAGATAAAACCAAGAAAGAATGGATACAAATCAACAAAAACAATCTGTAAAGAGTTCTGCAAGGGAAAACTAATGAAGTTTTGCATCAATTTTGATCAACATTCACGAGTTACAAGAATCACGCCAGGCTGAATAGGGTTATATACATTCTCAAGAGGTCATTCGAGCGTATCTAAATAGATACTATGTTTAAATATGGATCCGGACGACGTATCCTCTTCTTAGAATTAAGAGGCATGGATAATCATACCAAGCTGATATTAAACTTAGAAACTAGATTAAAAAAAGGAGGTCTTAGAAGAATGGCATGGATAATCACACCAAGCTGATATTTTATGATAGATACCATGGAGATGATCAGTCTTGTTGAAGATATACAAAAGAATTGAAGTAAATTAGATGAGAGGGTTGTTTCCAACATTTTAGCATGGACAACAGCAGTCAGAGTATTCAATAGTAAACTTGCCGTGCTTGAAAAATCAGAACAAATTTAGTTGCAGCTATATAACCCAAAATTAGAGTTTTCATTTGAATCACGGAAGATCAACTTTTTACTTTTCACACACCATATTACCAAATGACAACAAAGGAAACCCCGATAGATAATTACCAAATCAGAGCAAGGAAGTCCAATCTTTAACTTCGAAAGCCTGATGGCTGATACATGTATATATTATTTTGTTAGGAACTATGTTAGTAGGCTTGTTGGGGGGGTGAAACTTAAACAACTTCCATAATAACATAGATATCTAAGAAAGTGTGGGGCTGTCCAACAGTAACGGCAATAGCGAAAAATTGCTATGGCAAAATAGCGGAAGCGGCAACGGCTACCGAAATGCAATCCGCTATAATAGCGAAAGCGATGGCGAGAAACGAGAACTCAAAAATAAAAATTGAAAAATATAAATAAAGGCTTTATAGTTATGCGACGCGGCTTTGCATTGCATTTCACCTTTTGGCTTTCACTTTTTTCAGAAACGAGAACTCAAAAATCAGAGGCGACGCGATGACGACAGCTTCTTCTCTAGTCTCCTTCTCGTTCAGATCCAGAAATCAGGTGCGACTTCTCCTTCTCGTATCCATTTCATCTTCTTCCGCCTCCCTCCTCCGTCAACCGCCGGTCACCTATATAATTAGGGTTTTATTTTTGATTTTAATTTATGGTTAACATTTAATTTAGGTTTAGTTTTCGTTTGGGCATGCTAATTAGGGTGTAATTTAGGATTTATGTCATTATGCATTGGTTTTTTTCTTATTAATTTCAGATTTTAGTTTAGGGTTTTCAACAATGATTTTGATTGTTTTATCGCAATGATAATTGCCTCTTTCTTCATATGCTTATTAAACCTTGAATGCTTGTTTAAGATGTAGGTGTCTTCCTCCGTTGATCCTGAGCCCATCTGACATATCTTTCCGTTGCTTGGTTACGTTTCTCAATGAGATTGCAATTTTATTTGCTTAAAATTGTGAGCACTCTCAGTGAAATGCAAGTATTATGAGATTGTAATTTTATTGGTAGTTTAATTCATTCTTTTCCGGTTGAAATGCTAACCACCCACAAATGTTGAAAGTCTAGGAGTTGATTTTTGTATAACAACCGAATCAACATTGTGGTCTCTTTTGTACAATGAGTAACCATAAGAAGCTATCACTATTGTCACGACCTTGAGCTCACACTTCGGCCGGGCGTGAGGCTTCGCCCGCCATCAGCCGACAATTGATCCCATGGAGGTTTTCGTCGAGCGTTTGGCATAATTCGTCGGACAAGGCGAGTTCTACCTCGGACGATTTGGCAAAATAAGGCTATGTGTCGAAGCAGAATCCCATTTGGAAGAGTGTGGTTCGAGAATGTCCGAGGAAGGTTTAAGCTTATCGGACGACGTCCGAACGATGAATGCATGAATCCGAGTTGGCCGTGCAAACGACGGAATGTCTTGGCCAAGGAGGAGAATCCATTGAACACATTGGAAAAATAATGCTATGTGCCGAGGAGGAATTCCATTTGGAGGCATTTGGCTCGAGGGTGTCCGAGAAGCGGTCGAGGTGACCGAACGACAGAGGCGTGGATCCGAGTTGGTCAAGCAAACAACAGATTGTCTCGGACAACAAGGAGTCTACCTCGGACGATTTGGAAAATGAATGCTATGTGCCGAGGCAGATTTAGATTTGGAGGTGTTTGGCTCAACTAGTTGCGAGAGAGCTTGGAAGAGCGGCTGGCAGGTGCACGCGGTGCGCGGGCGATCTAGGCAACGAAGGAGCTAGTCAAAGTTAGTTCCGATTTTTAAGGATGAGGTGTCCTTATCTTGACTGAAGGCTAAACAAACCTCTGACCGAGATATTTGGATCGAGTGAAGACCAAAGTTTGGTCAAGAAGTCCATCCAACGAAGCCGAGATTGTAGGGATCGTTGGAACCAAACATGTGTATATCTATAGGACTAGACGTGGTGTATTACCTAGAGAAGAACATCGAGAGATCGAGTGATACACATTGAGAGAGAGTTGCATTGTGATCGTGTTGACACATTGCAAGTGAGGGGTTGGAATTTGTGAGTGAGTTCCATCCGAGAGTGAGTGGATCGTGTTGATCATCACACGGGGCTTAGGGGATTGAGTGAAGCTTCGTCCTTTTGTGTAGGCCAAATTGAGTGGCCGAGTTCTCCATTTGTGAATGAAAAAGTGGTTGAGTGTGCACTCTTGTTCTTGATAAGGAGGCTGACAATTTCGAGATGAAATCGGCCGGCACACTAGTTTGTTGTTTCCGCGCGGGTGATCCATACACACGTTGTATTGGAGGAAAAAAAATAACCCGAAAACAAGTGGTGTGACAACTATCAGCTTCAAAATCATTATAGAATAATAGTATTACTTACAACCAACTCTACTCTCATAGTGGCCAAACCCTGCAACTTTCTTCCTTGTGCGTCTATCTATCCTTTCAGGACTAGACAACTCAGTTCTTCTATCATAATTCTTCTCCAAATCCTGCAAGAATATAATCTAGCTATCAACTTAAAGAAGCCTACTCATTTCTAATGTAGATAGGATTTCCACAAGCAACAATTCGTTTATGTTTTTTTTTTCTCTAATTCTTCTAGTATTTGAAATTAATTGGTTTTTAGCGTTACATCTCTGTTTAATTTTTGTCAGATCTTATTATAGAAAGCAACATTTTCGATGATGTTGATGATGCATTAATACCTCCTTCTCCAGAGGTTTGGAGTGGTGTTAAGTATGTAGTGGAATCCATTCCCTCCGTAAGTAAACTTAAAAGGCAAAAGCTTACTAATCCCTCGCCTATGTGAGCTGATTTCACTAGGATTGAAGTTGGTAACCCAAATTGTCCGATGGCAAAGTGTAACTATTGCCAAATAAAAGTTGGCATCCATCACAGAAAACAAGGAACATCCAAAATGCTATCTTACCACAGGAGTTATTATAATTTTAAGAATAGACAACCTATAATGGACACTCGGCAACAAACTTTTACCCATGGCGCTACCTCATCGAGTGTTGCACGGTCCCATGCAGGAGAGTTGATGGTTGATAGATATAATGTGAAAGAAATTCAAAGGGCCATAGCTGAGCATCCAATCATAAGAACTTGATCTCTATGACTGATGATTGGATTCAGGTGAAACATTTTAGTGACTTTCTTGTATATCTACTATGATTACTTGACCTCCATTAGTAAGAACTTGATCCCTGCGCTTGATGATTGTATGCAGGTAAAGCATTTGGTGACTTTCCTGAAGATATTTTATGATGTTACTTTGAAGTTCTCTGCATCGAATAAGTGTACGACACATATTTTATTTGAGGTAACAATCAGAACTTTTAATATTTTTGCTTCGTGTTGTGGTCTATTGACTTGTTTATTGTTTAATATTAAAATTCATGACATATAATATAGGAGGTGGCAAAGGTTGAGAGGTAGTTGAATCTGCATACAGGTTAAATATTAAATATTTAATTTAAATATCTTGTTTCATGTCATGCTATATGCAGGGTGTTCAATATGTTGCAGAAAGTGATAATATTTATTTGAGTGAGATGGCAAAGACTATGTTAGAGAAGTATGACAAGTATTGGATGGAGTTGACTCGAGTGGATCCCTACCCAAGAAAAAGCTCAAACTGAACAAGTTCTTAACTATTACAACTATCTTGAATCCTAGTGCTAGGTTCGAATGGTTTAGGTACTTGTTTATTCTCTTTTGTTTTAACATATTACTAATCATTATAAGTATACTGAATCATCGAGTTAATTCATTGTTCAAGTATTGGTTTTCATTAACCATAGACTAAAGAACGACAGATACAGCAGCTGAATTAGTTTTGATTTGTATCCGGGGAGTCTTCAAAGACTACAACAAGCTGCATGGCGCATAAGCGTCTAAAGGAACAGGTCCTGGGATAATATATCCAAAGCAAGGACATGTTGGCCGGTTTTAACTCATTCAAGAAGTAATCTGGAATAGTCAATCTAAAATCAGAGTTAGATAAATACTTGGAGGATTATTGTGCACCATCCACATATGACTTTGATATTTTGAATTGGTGGAGGGCCAATCAAACCACTTATCCAGTGCTATCACAGATGCAGAGAGATGTATTAGCCATACCGATTTCCACAGTGCCATCACAAGTTGTCTTTAGCATTGGCGGACGCGTCTTGAATGCTATTCGGAGTTCTATGGCACCAGGCACTGTAGAGGCCCTCATATTGGCACACAATTGGTTAACTACGACTTCGGAAGAGATAGATGATGTGGGTGTGCGTGTCATAGAAGAGACATAAACTTATACTTATAATCTCAATATAGATAGATACTTTCCTTCCTCCAAATTTTAACTTTATTCTTCGTATATTTTACTTTTAAATTTATATCAACTTGCGTCTTGTGGCTTTGCAGAGTTGAATCAGGTTCCATAGAAACTCATGTTACAAATTATAATTTGATATTTATTATGACCTCGAATGGACAATGGATTGCTTATTTGTTTTGTTGTTGAAACTTGAAAAAATTATGTTGTTAGATTGTAACTGTTTGGTGTTGATATTCAACAAGTAGAATGGATAATGAACTGTTGGAAAATATTGATTTATTGTTGTTTGTTAGTACCGTACACTACAGGTGGCTGATCCATATTTCATTTTTTATTTTTATTTTATTTTTAATTGTTTTAACAGAATTAGCAATTTTCACTATCGTTATCATAGCGGTAGTAGCGGAAGCGGAATAGTAGTTAGCGAATTCGAAAGTAAATGATTTATTGCCATCCGCTAAATTAGCGGTAGCGGTAAGAGACTAACCGCTAGACAACCCTAAGAAGTGTGACTAAAGACTCTTTTATCTTTATCTTATAGACAGCACTTCCATGCATTTTTTTTTATCCAAAAAATTAATTATATATTATCACGACTTTCGCCAGATAAATGTTGACAGTCAGCTGAATGTCTATTTTCAGCTTCTCAATAACTGAGTGTTCTGTTTTTGGTGCATTTAGTCTTCATGGCTCAATGCTAATAGTATCTCCGATTATGCTCTAAGATTTACATTACCACTTTGGTCTAATAGCAAATATTAAAATGGTTTCTTTGCTATTGGAGGCCCCCCGTCATCTTTAGAAGTCCATCTCTCCATGTTTTTAGCAATTTTTTCTGCGACCGGCTGGGGGCTCGAGGCGACTACGGGAACCAACAAACCTCCAACTGTGCATTCCAACAAAAATTCAGAAGTAGCCATAGTACTATGTTCAGATGTCGTGTTGCCGTCACATTGGAAGCAGGGCTCGGACAAAGGTGGATTGGACATTGAACTCTTCCATTTGGAGAGAGACTAGACGGGTCAACGGGAAAAAGTCTTCCTGGAGATGTTGTCATTTGAATATAGGACTTGGTGAGCCAAGTGGCACCCTATCACTGGATAAATTTTGACCTTTTAATTCGCCCGTGGCCATTGAATTGCAGTGATTGGTGATGTGATCAACCGATCAGTTTAGTGATGGTGACATTTGGGGAAATAGCTGTTGGTTTCACAAGGCTTGTGCGCGGTGGTTGTAGCCGACTCAATTCTAGCCACTGTCCATCGACGTCCTTGCTGCCTATGTATTCCGAGCTATTCAATTTTTTGGCGAATACAGTGCAAAGTGGCCTTAATTTCCACGGGATGACTTCATCGTGGAAATTTTTGCCTCTTTACCGTGAGATTAAACCATGGTACCCGCGCTTGTGCCTCCTTCTTCCGAATGAGTAATCTAGCTATATTGTTATCTGGGACCTCTTGATTTTGGGTATCAACTTGAATAAGAGTACCCGTTGAAAAGTTTGGAAAAGAAAAACGTTGAATGAATTTCCTTAATGGTTGTTTGCTTACATTTTGTGTATTAAATAGGTATAATATGAAGTGTAAATCTAATCAAATCTATCCTACTTGTCTAATCAAAAGATTGAGCAGGATGATTTTACGGGATATCAGCATGCTCATTATTCTCAACAATCTGGTGGGGTCCGTGAGATAAGTTCACGATCTTTACTATTTTCACTAACACCGAGAAGCTTCGAGATCGGAGTCTTGGGTTCTATAGAAGACGAGCTTGTGCTATGTTCCTCCATATGTTTGTTTCTAGATTTAAATAAATCCTGTTGCATCAGCCTACACACCTTTCCCAGCAGGCGGCGCGGGGGACGTTTGTGTTTGTGGAGAGGATCGTTGAAATTCCCGGGAATTTCACAGAAAATGGTATATCCATTTCAATCTAAAGGAGTTGCATTGCACATTTGCACCTAGAAAAGAAAATACTTATTTAAAGTATCTGTTTTCTTACAAAAAAAATCCAGAAATATAATACTATTTTTTGTTGTTAGCTTGTGGAATCTAATGTACAAAATAATGGCTAGGGTTTTCCAATCTTCCTGACTCTTAATTCTTTGATGGTTTTGGTGGGGGCACGCGCCAGCCAACCTTTAGGAAATCTGTGTAGTGTACTTCTCTCGTGTCTCTACTCTCCATTCAGACAAACTTGCCAAAATCTGGACTCACCATTCTTACCAAAATAAAATCGATGGCACCAAATTTCTTCACCTACCTTCTCAATTCTCATTATAAAAGCAGCAGCAGGACCATCTAGTCCTAGCATTCATGCAAACTCATAAAAACAACTTGAAAAAGTTTCACCCAAACAACAAAAGATGGTAACCGCCGTGTCTCCGAGCCCCCGCGTCGAAATCCTCGCCGGCAGTGGGATCAAAACAATCCCAAAAGAGTACATCCGAACCCAAGAAGAGCTCAATAGCATCGGGAACGTATTTGACGATGAAAAGAACACCGACGGGCCGCAGGTACCGACGATCGACTTGGCAGCGATCGGGTCGGAGGATGAAGAGACGCGGCGTAGCTGCCACGAACAGCTGACGAAGGCGGCGGAGGAGTGGGGAGTGATGCATCTGATCAACCATGGGATCGAAGAGGAGTTGATAAATCGGTTGAAGATAGCCGGCGGTGAGTTCTTTGACCTGCCGGTGGAGGAGAAGGAGAAGTATGCTAATGATCAGGCCACCGGAAATCTTCAGGGGTATGGAAGTAAATTGGCGAATAACGCAACTGGGCAGCTGGAGTGGGAGGATTACTTTTTTCACATGGTGTTTCCGGAAGTGAAGAGGGATTTGGATATTTGGCCGAAGAAGCCGGAGGATTATATGTGAGCATCATCTATTTCCGTATTTGTTTTTTGTTTTTTGTGATGGGCGTATTTGTTTTTCATTTATAAAAAGAAAACTTATCACTTTTTTCTTCAAAAAGCATAGCGTATATAAATTTTAAGAAAGTAGATAAATTCGTTAGTTAACTGAAATTTTGTCCAATCGGACCCATCGTGGTGGTAGTTTGTCACAATTCATTTATTAATTGTGAATCTTTGATGGGTTGACCCGACACGATTTGTGTCGCCCCCAATGTTTGGCCCCCTATTTATATTTTATTTTTAATTTTTTAATTTTTTTTATTACTTTTTTAATTTTAAAAATTATTTTTTTAATATTAAAAAAGAATTTGACCGTATTAGACTAGACCGTCCATTGTGCCTAGATATGAGGCCGGCATGACCCGCCCCGCTAGCAAATCGTATTGGGCCAATCCAACATGTCCAAAGACTATGTCAGGCCAGATGACCAATACCCACACACAGTTTTCTTTTTATGTACAATTTAAAAACTATTATTAATTTTGAAAATTTTATGTACAATTTAAAAACTATTATGTACAATTTAAAAACTATTATTAATTTTGCACCCCCAATCTTACATTGCCTTTAGAGACAGGCAAGCGTGCGCGTGCAAACGGGCTAGACACGGTATGCACGAAAAAAACGTACAAACTTACCTAAACGCCCGCATTAAAACGTGCGTGCGTGTGGGCCATTTTTTTTTTAGAAAACATGCGTGTAATACCCGTCCGTTTGACAAAACGTACGCGTGCTGGGTTTAAAAATCTAGCCCGCACCTGAATTTATTATTTTTTTATATTTAAAAAAAATTAAAAAAATTAGAAAACGTGCAAACGTGCATGATCCATTTGAACGCGGGCTGGCCCGACACGACACATTTTTTTATGCGTGTTGTGCTAGGCACGTACGTTTAAAAAATGTGTATTTTTGGCACACGCACGTTTTATAAATATGTGCGCGGGCTAAATTTTCCCCTGCAAATCGTACGGTGCGTGCTATGTTCTTTTCATTAAACTTTCTAATAAATGCTTAAAAGGTTTATAATATAATAATATAACATCTATAATCTATATAAATACCCCTTCACGTGTTTGATAAAATGCTTGAACTGACTGATCCGCCAAATCCAGCCCAGCGACGAGTGAGTACGCGAAACAGGTACGATCCTTAGCCACCAAGATTCTCTCCATCCTCTCAGTCGGTCTCGGCTTCGAACCAGACCGTCTCGAAAAGGAAGTCGGCGGAGCCGACGACCTCATCCTCCAGAAAAAGATCAACTACTACCCAAAATGCCCTCAGCCGGAGCTCGCCCTCGGTGTCGAAGCCCACACTGACATCAGTGCCCTGACATTCATCCTCCACAACATGGTCCCCGGACTGCAGCTCTTCCACGGCGGCAGATGGATCACAGCGAAATGCGTGTCCAATTCAATTATACTCCACATTGGCGACACCATCGAGATCCTCAGCAACGGCAAGTACAGGAGCATTCTCCACCGCGGTCTGGTGAACAAGGAGAAGGTCAGGATTTCTTGGGCGATCTTCTGCGAGCCACACAAGGAGAATATTGTTTTGAAGCCGCTACCAGAAATTGTGTCGGATGCTGCGCCGGCGCTGTTCCTGCCATGCACGTTTGCGCAGCATATTGAGCATAAGGTGTTTAAGAAGACTATTGAGGAGGTTGTGAATCAGAAGAATGAGGATGGGGAGGAGAAGAATAGTGTTGCGGAGGAAGTTGAGCAGATTCAGAACCAAAAGGTTGAGGCAGAGGAGAAGAGTATTGAGGACGAAGTGGACCAGAACCA
>JAOWBN010234295.1:0-12418 GCA_028565015.1 Pinguicula moranensis
CCCTCAGTTACGAAAGGCGTTAGATAACCCCACGTGATATACACTCATTACCCAGAATTATGAATATCTCAGATAACAGAATTAATACTATATGACTTTGCCGATGACACAAACACAATCCATCCGGCAAGTCAAGTAAGTCGATTCCAAATATTCATGTACCTCGTACTCTCATATTTCATACGATTAAACAGATACCTCCGTATCAATGATCCGTGAAACATGATCATGCATTAATCCACATGCTAGTCGATTTAGTCATCTTGTTGTTCCCTTTCTAATGACTTTTAAGACTAGGGACTACTTTAGAGTTTGATAAAATTATGGATTTTCACACTTTGAGCCCACTACTCAAATGATCCATAATATACATATCAAAAACTCAAGGAACAAAATGATTTTAGTCATCCAGTACACATGAAACGAACAAGAGCCCAATGCTCTAGGTCACATACCTAACACAACCAACTCACAACGGTTAAGTTTCCCTTGTGTGAACCTTGCTTAGCTGGCAATGCTAGCAAGAAACCATTTGGTCAAGCAACTTGAGCATCTCAACCTCTAGATTTAATTCATTCTGACATATGCGAACCCCTAAGCGTAAAAGCACGCCACGGGGCTTCTTATTTCATCACATTTTGATGACTTCTCGCGCTTCGGGTGCGTATATTTATTGTCTCATCATTATGAAGCACTTGATATGTTCAAGAGATTCGTAACCGAAGTTGAGACCCAATTGGAACGATGATTCAAGGCTCTTCGAACCGACAGAGGTCGCGAGTACCTGTCGGATCTGTTCCAAGGGTTCTGTGATGAAAATGGAATAGTAAGGTAACTTACTATCCCTTACACACCGCAACAAAATGGTGTTGCGGAAAGAAGAAACCGCACCTTGCTTGACATAGTTCGATCCATGATAGCGCAAGCCAATCTATCCGTTACCTTTTGTGGAGATGCATTGCTTACTGCAACATACATCCTCAATTGTGTACCAAGCAAGAGTGTCTCGTCCACTCCATATGAGCTAGGGACTGGTCGGAAATCCATTTTGAACCATTTACGACCATGGAGCTCGGCGGGCTACGTGCACAATCAGGCCCATCAACATGGCAAACTTGGTCCACGTGCAACCAAAAAGGTGTTTATCCGTTACCCCGAACATTACAAAGGCTATGTTATATTCGGTGAACACCCAAATGGCGGCATGACCGAAATGGATAGCCGAAATGTAGAATTTCTAGAAGACCAATTTCAACTATCGGTGATATCAAACAGGATGACCCTCTGTATGAGTTACCTGATGCCCTTTTAATGACTCCGGGTGTGGGGGACAGTATGTTTCACCATTCCACCATGGGTTTGGGATTTGAATGATCGCCAGGCACTAGGGTTATTCGTCTGTCATTAGCAAGGAATGTTGCCTTTAATATCGTAAAAGAAAAAATGACTGCAGGAGTTCTGAAGTCCTTGTCAAACATGTATGAGAAGCCAACGACAATGAACAAGGTATACCTGATGCATCATTTGTTCAATTAGGTATACCTGATGCATCATTTGTTCAATTTGGTATTGTCCAAGAGTGGATTTGTTGCAAATCACGTAAACAAATTCAACATGATTATCAGTCAGTTTAGTTGATATCGCATTCGATGATGAGATTAGAGCCCTGTTACTTGTGTCTTCGCTACCCGAATTGTGGGATACTGTTGTTTCTGTAATTAGCAATTCGCGTGGATCTGAGAAGTTAAAATTTGATGAAGTTCGAGATATTGTCCTGAGAGAGATTATTCGCAAGAGAAAAATTGGTGATTCATCTGGTAACACATTCAGTAAAGAGGGTAGGGGTAGAGACACAACTAAGGGAGGCCGAACCAAGCATGGTCGCTCGAAGTCAAAAGGGCAGAATAAATCAAAAGGCTAATATGTAGTCACTTGCTGGAATTGTGATGAGAAAGGCCACATGAGCAGAGATTGTTCAAAATCGAGAAGGTAGAAAAAAGGTTCAAAATAGAAATTCCAAGCAGATGATGATTCTGTATGTCTTACAGATGATAGTTTGGATGCCTTGGTCCTCAGTGTGGACAGTCCAGTTGAGTCGTTGATGCTGGATTTTGGATCATCATTCCATTCTTCTCTGAGCAAAGGAAATAATCTAAAATTTCAAGTTTGAAAATTGTGGAAGAGTGTACTTGGCTGACAACCGAGTTCTATAGATTGTAGGTAGAGGAGATGTATGTATCCAGACTGCAGGTGGCATAGCGTGGGAGTTGGAGAATATCATATGCATTCCTGACTTGAATAAGAATCTAATTTCAATTGGTCAGCTAAACAGCTTGGGCTATGAATCAAGATTCAATAGCGGTCGTTAGAGGAGTGATGATCATAGCAAGTGGTGTACGAACTGGTACTTTATACACCACTGCTGTTGTTGAGAATCTTGTTGCAATTACTGACAGTATATCAAGCTCGAGTTTGTGGCATAACAGACTCGGTCATATGAGTGCAAATGGGATGCAGATGCTAGCTTTGAAAGGTTGCCTGAAATGGTTGAAATCTGTGGAGATGGGATTTTGTTAGAGCTGTGTTATGGGAAAGTAGAAGCGTGTTAGTTTCACAAAGACCATCAGAGAGCGAAAAGCAACATGATTGGATCTAGTACACTCAGATGTATGGGGACCATCTCCTGTCCCCTCTATTGATGGCTCGAGATACTATGTTACCTTAGGTAGGAAGGTATGGGTTTACCTTATGAAGCACAAATCAGATGTGTTTGCTACATTCAAAAAGTGGAAAACTTAAATTAAAAATCAGGCCGAGTTGAAAATCAAGTACTTGAAGTCAGGTAATGGTGAAGAGTATGATTCTGCAGAGTTCATCAAGTCCTGTATTGATGATGGAATCAGATGTGCCAGTACAGTTCCTGGTAAGGCCATACAGAATGGTATTGCTGAGTGGATGAACAGAACGTTGAATGAGAGAGCAAGAGGTATGAGATTACGTGTTGGTTTGCCTAAGACGTTTAGGGCAGAAGCAGTGAGCACTGCAACATATTTGATAAACAGAGGACCATCAATTCCTCTGAGTTTTGAGATTCCAGAGGTGGTGTGGTCTGGTAAGGAGATTAAGCTGGATTACTTGAGAACTTTTGGATGTGCGGCCTATGTTCACATTGATCAAGAGAAAAGGGACAAGCTTGATGCAAAGGCTTTGAAGTGTTATTTTATTGGATATGGTTCTGAGAAATTTGGGTACAGATTGTGGGATGATAAGAAGAAGAAAATCTTGAGACACTGTGATGTGATATTTGATGAGAGCGCCCTATAAGGACAGATCTGAGGCAAAGACTGAGAATGCAGAAAAAGTCGGAGTTGAGGTCGAGTTGCAGGAAGTTTCACCTAGTGATGCTACAGCCCTACCGCAAAAATATCCAAAAAATCTTGATGCAGATTCAAAACGTGAGCTAGTCACACCAGAGCCAGTGTTGAGGAGATCGACTAGGGTGTCTAAAGCACCAGAGAGGTATTCACCATCTCTGTATTATCTGTTCCTAACTGATAGTGAAAACAAGAATCTTTTGATGAGACAGTGCAGGTGAAGGATTCGAAGCAAGCCATGGATGATGAGTTTCTCTCACTTGAGTAAAGTAAGACTTGGGAGTTATTTGTTACCTGCAAGGAAGAAAGCTTTGCTGAACAAGTTGGTCTATCGGATCCAAAAATGAAACTGATGGTACTGTGAGGTACAAAGCTAGATTGGTGGTCAAAGATTTTTCACAAAGGGAAGGTATTGATTATACCAAAATATTTTCTCCTATTGTGAAACTAACCACAATCAGAATTTTGTTGAGTATTGTTCCAGCAGAGAATCTACACCTTGAGCAAATGGATGTAAAAACAATGTTAGGGGATCTTGATAAAATATATATATATATATATATATATGCAGCAACCAGAAGGATATGAGGTTTCTAGTAAGGAACACATGGTGTGCAGGCTCAAGAGAAGCTTGTATGGGTTTAAGCTGACTCCAAGACAGTGGTACAAGAAGTTTGATTATTTTGTGTACAACAGTGGTTTTCACAAAAATGAGAAGGATTCATGTTTTTATATCAAGAAGTCTGTAATTCTACTCTTCTATGTGGATGATATGTTAATTGCAATCTGAGCATGGCTGAGATTGACAATCTGAAAAGGAAACTATCGACAGTGTTTGAGATAAAGGATTTGGGTGCAGCAAAGCAGATTTTAGGGATGCAAATTTTTAGAGATCATTCTGATGGAACTCTAGATTTATCCCAAGAGCAGTACATTAAGAAGGTACTGTCCAGATTCAATGTTGATAAAAGCTAAGCTCAGGAATACGCCTTTGGCTAATCATCTCAAGTTGTCAAATGAGCAATCACCCAAGTCATTTGAGGAGCGTGAAAAAACTGCAAGAGTGCATATGCTTATTCAGTTGGAAGCCTTATGTATGCTATGGTATGCACCATACCTGATATAGCACATGCAGTTGGAGTTGTGAGCAGATATATGTCAGATCCAGGAAAAGAACATTGGGAAGCTGTTAAGTGATTTCTAAGATATTTGAAAGGAACAATCAGTACTTCACTTTGCTATGGGAATGGCAAGGTGGTGCTCAATGATTTTGTTGATGCTGATCTGAGTGGAGATGTGGAAACAGTAAGAGTACATCTGGATACATCTACACTATTGATGGGACAACAGTCAGTTGGATGTCTAAGCTCGAAGAGTGTGTTTCTATATCATCAACAGAAGTTGAATATGTTGCAATAGCTGAATCCAAAAGAGAGATGATATGGTTGACTGATTATTTGGAGGAGTTGGGCAGGAAACAACATAAAAAGAATCTATTCACTGATAGTCAAAGTGTCATACAGTTGGTAAATAATCCAATGTTTCATTTTTGCACCAAACACATCCAGATAATATATCACTTCACTTGCAGTGTAGTGGAAGAGGGTGAGATGTGTTTGAAGAAGATTGATGGTGCAAGGAACCCAATAGACATGTTGGCTAAAGGTGTTGATGCTAGAAAATTGGGGCTATGCAAGGCCTCAGTTGGCCTACTACAGTGATATGAGAGATGCTGCTGCTATGGAATTGCGAAGAGTACATTGACATGAAAAGTAGAGTTGGTTGATTGACTGATTAGTCTCCAAGTAGGAGTTTGTTGATGTTGGAGCCCAAATTAGTTAGTAGAGAACGTGTCCACTAGTTGGAGGGGCAGTTACATGATTTGATTAGTCCCTGGAGGAATTCTAAGTGTATCAGAATTTTGAAACCTTCTTTCTGTTATATATTATGTTTATTTATTACAACTTTGAAATTTGTTTTATGTTATATATTTTGGTTTCTTTACTAAAACTTTGAAATTTGTTTTTTATTGCATTGTTAAAGATATCATTTTCTGTCATACTAGACAATTCAAATATCCAATATATCTCCCCCAACAGGTCCATTGAACTCAAGACCTACCGAAAGATTTTAGCAGCCAATTCGAAAAATAGGCAACGAAAGGGACTATTTCAACAAACTCTTCGCTATTCGTGCCTAGACTTTGGGTGAGGATTTGCATGAAGAAAATGAGTGCTTTGGCTACTATAAGAATCAAGTTGTAACGGGAGCTGAGAAGTTTGTCAAACTTCAACTATGTGGGGTGGAGCACGTATAAGACCCCATCTAGTTAGC
Organism: Pinguicula moranensis; assembly: GCA_028565015.1. Classification (NCBI taxonomy): domain Eukaryota; kingdom Viridiplantae; phylum Streptophyta; class Magnoliopsida; order Lamiales; family Lentibulariaceae; genus Pinguicula; species Pinguicula moranensis. The sequence goes on from JAOWBN010234295.1 coordinate 5,709, forward strand.
ATATGGAAGTGGCAATGGAACAAAATCTAATAGAGTCATGGGTTTGGTGCATAAGATGGATAACAAAAAGGAGTATTTTAACAGACTTTTCGCAATCCATCGTCAAAACCTCCCGGAGGATGTGGTTGACGAAAGGCTGCTTTCTGGTCATGTTTAGGATGTGGTTGACGAAAGGCTGCTTTCCTTCGGGATCTGGGGTTGATCTTCAGATTTCAGAACATTCGCTATTAATAAATTCTTAGTGTTTGAATTGAATTAATATTCCTTGTAAGAATTATAATAGTATTAGAATTCATGCCTATAAATAAGAGATCTATTAACTATTATGGTTGAGAAAGCGGCAGAAAAATGAGATAAAGATTGCGTGAAGAAAAATTAGAGAGATGTGAGACTTAGGACGCGAGATTTGGTTGTGCGAATCTTGCCAAAAAGTGTAATAAAATTCAATATCAATGAAAGGAAGTTCAAAAACCCAAGATCGAAAACAATTTATTGAGCCTTGACCTGAAGAGAACTCAACCAACCAAGAACTACGATTTTGAAAAGGAACGTTACACAAGAAACCCTGAAGAGAACTTGACTCAACTAATAATCAAGCCATAGGTTTCAGAATATAGGACATCACTAGTCAAACTAGATAAGTACACGATTTTTCATAAAAGACAAGGAGTACACAACCTCTCAAATACAACTTGAAATCAACAAAAACTACATAATGAGGTTTAAATGACTCCTATTTATAGACTAGGAAAAATATCATAAATATGGTCAAGTAATCACTTTTAATGTCCTTGACCGTGGCCTTCCCCATGCCTTGTCCTTTCCAAGTTCTTTTACTTTGACCATGCTTTTTCAAGTACTTCGACCTTTGAACAAAGCCTTTGAGCATGTCCTTCCAAGTGTCTTAAACTTTGACCACGAATTTGTATGTATTTAGGACTTTGATATGGATTTTGCATGCACATGACTTGTATCATGTTTGTATGTGTTCACACTCAACTTGTAGCAGTTGATCATAATTTTGCATGACCATGTATGTGTTCGCACTAACTTGCTCATCACTTTGTATATTTATGAGCCATGAGCTTAGGCTATTGTTTGGGCTTATCTTAAACACTTTGGAGTCGCCCCCATGCAATTGGATCAATCCCTTGAGGCCCGTCGTGATAATTTTGGATTCACTCTGTTTTTGGGCCGCTAAAAAGGGTTTGCCAATCTGGCCCCTTGATATGCATCTAGGATCGCATAACTTGGAATGTAGCTCTCTGTGTCTATGTGACTTGAAAGGTTTTCTCTGTGTCTTATTTGTATCGCTGAACTGTTCTTTCTTAATGGATTAATTATCCTCTAGATGTAGACTTTCAGACTGAACCATATAAATTTTGTATTATTGCTTTATTTTATATTATTACTTTTACCAAATCTAGAACATTTCCCAACATGCCTTAACCTTCCTAAATTCTAACCCCTGAATTCGGAAGAGAAATATTGCGCCATGCACCAATATAAAATTTCCGAACTCTTTTTTACTCACTGGTGTGGGTCCAAACTCTTTCCTAAGCGAACTGGAGAATTTCTTTTTGTATCTGATTTGACTAAAAATATTTATCTTTTATTTGGGCCTAAGCCCAACATTGAGACCGTCAGTTTACCTGGAAATTTACATCTAGAATGCCTTGCCTTACGAATCTTTGCATGACGATCTTCCCGATTCTACATACTATCTGTTGACCATATGAATGCTTCTATTGACAATAAATTTCCTTCACTGCAATATTTCAGAGGCCACATGGGTTGGGCACATGGCTATGCCATTCCCCCAACCCATGATTCATCAAAGAAGCAAAAAATAAAACCTGCAGTCGAAGTCAAACAAGAAAATAATGTCAAAATAGGAGCTTCTTCAGATTTGTAAATACTATGCTTTAGTCTATAAAGTCTAGAATGTATCAAACGAAAAATTTCAAGAAATTGAAGAATCATCAATGGAACTTTCTCTTCCTCCTTAGTCTTCAATGCACACAAGCACACGATCACTACAAAAATTTGCCAAAAACAAATTCACAGTTTGAAACCAAACCTGATTATTGTATCAGAGCATCTCCGGAGGCCACCCAGCCACACACGATTCTCCTTTCCTCTGGTAAAGCATTCTTCCTAATGCTCCTTCAAGATCCGTTGCCTTCATCTTCCCTCCATTTCATCTTCTCCTATGGCACCTCCCGACGAACCTATTGACAATCTTCCCACCAATCCCTTTCCATTATCCTATGCAGAATTCTCACACCTTGTCACCACAAAGCTCTCTTCCCAGAACTATCTCTACTAGAAAAATCAGGTACATCACCTGCTAAAACACCATGATCTTCTGTGCTATGTAGACAGCACCCTACCTGCACCACCTCCCCAAGATCCCACTGATCCTACAAAAACTAATCTTGTCTATACTCAATGGAAAAATACTGATGGTCGTATATTTTCTCTCCTTATCTCCTCCATCACCAATGAGGCTCATGGTGTCACTATTGGCAAACCTACTGCCCGTGCCATTTGGGAGACATTGGCCACTGAATTTGGCCAATTCGACCCCTCTGCTGAATTAGCTCTTCGGGATGAGTTGCTGCAATTACACCGAGGCTCCATGACCATCAAAGAGTATGCTCGCAAATTCCTGCTTCTCTCTGACCGCCTCTCCTCCCTTGACCGTCCAGTTTGTTTCCTAGATCAGACTCACTGGTTCATCCGCGACCTTAGTGTGGATTTTGTAGCCTTTGCCAGTTCTGAGCTCTCCATGGATCCTCTTCCATCCGTTCAAGATGTCATTTTGCATGCCGAAAATTTTGAGGCACTGTATCTCCGTGCCATCCCTCACTTCTCTTCTCCGGTCATTGCATTTGCTTCAGTCGTCACTCCGCCCCCCTTGGTACCCATCCCGTCTCTGGGAAGTTTCTCCGCACCATCACTTACAGCCTCCTATCGGCCTCCTGTCTCTCCAATACTCTCTCCACCATTGTCCTTCACTCCATCTCCACCCTCTCGTTCCGTTTCTCACCCTCATGGCGGCAAATTATAGCACGGCCGTGGCAGGGGTCGTGGATACAAGGAGCCTTATTGCCAAATTTGTGGCACATACGGACATTTTGTCGACTTGTGTCAAGCGCGTTACTCCTCTCTCACCTTCTCGGGTGCCGCTGCTCACCTAGCCACCGTCCTGCAACCGACCGACCAAGTCCTTGCTCTCAGTCATAGCGCCTTTGCCTTTCAATTTGGGGATTTTTTTTCATCCGGATCCCACGATTTTTCTCCTTTTGGGCCGTCTGGATTTTCATCATCGGGGCCATCTCCTTTTTTCTCTTCTAGACACAGTATTACACTCCGACTGGGCCAGCTTCTCTTGGGCCCATGTGCTATGCCCACTCTTATATTCATGGGCCTTACTCACTACCTAGCCCATTAGTCCCTCTTGGACCTCCAAATGGGCCTGGACTAGCTTCTCTTGGCCAGCCCAACAATTTTGCCCCTGTTTCATCCCCTCTCCGTGGACCCGCTCCAGCATTCCCCCTTCAGCCTCGAACCCTGCACTCTGTCATTGTTTCCCAAGTCTCCTCATCTCCACAGTCACTACAATTTGGATCCCTTTCCCCTTGTCACTCCTGGTTTGTCGGGCCTACCTCCCCTATTCCTCCTGTTGTCGGCAGTCTCATGCCCTTATCACCGCTTCCTCCTGGCCATGCCACATTACCTTACACAACTGAGGTCTCTGATTGGTATATGGATATTGGTTCTTCTGCTCATATGACGTCCTCACAAGCTACTCTTGATCAGGCTGTCCCTTATTCTGGTAAGGCTTGTGTTGTTGTTGGTAATGGGGCTCAACTGCCCATCACTCATGTTGGTACAGTTACTCCATTCTCTTCATTACCCCCACTAGAAGTTCTTGTTGTTCCACATCTATTAGCAAACTCACATCTGATTATTTTCTTGCTATCACCTTTATTGATACTTGTTTTTTGATTCAGAGTCGTCATTCAAGACAGGTGGTGGCCACCGGTCGGCGTGATGGAGGTCTCTATGTACTTGAACGCAGCATCCATGCCCTTGTTTCCTCCATCAAGGCTTGTTCTCTTACGAGTTCATTTGACTTATGGCATGCTAGATTGGGTCACCCTGCCTCCTCTATTGTGTCCTTATTAGAACGTCAGGGTCGTATTTCATTATCGTCTATGTCCCCCCTCCCCGTCTCTTTGTACGTCCTATCAAATGGTCAAGAGTCATCGTTTATCTTTTGTACCTAATGAACATCGGGCCTCAAAACCCCTTACTTTGGTTCACTGTGATCTTTGGAGACCTTCTCCCATTTTGTTTGTGCATGCCTATAGATATTATGTTATCTTTGTGGATGATTACTCACGATTCATATGGTTTTATCCTCTCAAACATTAATCTGATTTTTTTGATGTATTTCTTCATTATCATGTTTTTGTTGAAAAATAATTCTCCACCCCTCTTCAAAAATTTCAAAGTGATGGTGGTTCTGAGTTTACTAGTAACAAATTCACAAACTATCTGCACTTTCATGGCATTCACCATCAAATATCATGTCCTTACACACCCGCTCAAAATGGTAGGGCTGAACGAAAGCATCGTCACCTCACTGAAATGGGTCTTACACTCCTTTTTCATTCTCATACCTCTCTTCAATATTGGGTTGATGCATTTAGTACATCAACCTACATTATCAACCGGTTGCCGACGCCTCTCCTGATAGGTATCTCCCCTTACGAGTTGCTTTTTGGTTCTTCCCCAAGTTATGATCATTTTCATTCATTTAGGTGACGAGTGTTTCCATGTCTCCGTGACTATGCACCAAACAAGTTCTCCCCTCGCAGTGTCCCCTGTGTCTTTCTTGGATATAGAACATCTCATAAGGGTTTCCGTTGCCTTGATATCTCTTCTTCCCCTACATATCCCGTCATGCCCGTTTTGATGAGACATGTTTTCCATTTCATCAATCGGCTCCTCTTCCACCCCTTTTTGATCTTGACATATCTAGCTTCTTGACCCTCCTGACACTTTAGTCACCATATCTCCCTCACCAACTCCCGCACCGCCCTCTGACACCTACTCATCCTCCTGCCCTACTTGTTATTTGCTACCTGATACTCCTTTGCCTCCTGATACTTCTTCTCCCTCTTCTTCCTCTGATCCTTTCCCCACTACCATTCCAGATATTGTCTCAGAACCTACTCCTCCTTCCCTCCCTATGGCTGGATCTCATCTTATGATTACCCGTGCTCGGGCAGGCATCTTTTGCCCCCGTATCATAGCTTATTACTGTGATTTAGTGCCATCTAAATTTCTCTCTGCCCTTTTGTCCTCTATAGAACCTCGTGGCTTTCGATCTGCTTCAAAGAACCCTGCTTGGATCTCCGCCATGGATGAGGAGCTCACTGCTCTACATCAAAATCAGACTTGGGGCCTTGTCCCTCGTCCTTCTAATGTTAATGTTGTTGGATTTAAATGGATCTTTTGAACCAAGTATCTTCCTGATGGTTCCGTGGAACTACTTAAAGCTCATCTTGTTGCTCGTGGATTTCCACAGGTGCCTAGTCTTGATTACTTTGATACTTTCAGCCCCGTTGTCAAAGCAGCCACTGTTCGTACTGATCTATCCATTGCCATCTCGTGTGGATGGCCTTTTTGCCTGTTGGATGTTAAAAATGCCTTTTTAAATGGCTATTTCACTGATGATGTGTACATGGAGCAGCCCCATGGCTATATTGATCCTTTGCAGCCACATCACGTTTGTCATCTCAAAAGGCGCTTTATGGTCTCAAACAAGCTCCTCGTGCTTGGTTTGAGTGATTCAGCACATTTTTGGGCACACTTGGTTTTGTCTGTAGCAGGGCTGATACGTCTCTCTTTACCTTTGCTCATGATTCAGATATCATTTACTTGCTTCTCTATGTGGATGACATCATTATTACTGGTAGCAGTTCTTCCCTTTTATATCTTTTTGTTCGTCATCTTCATGCTGAGTTTGCTCTTAAGAATCTTGGCTCTCTAACCTATTTTATTGGGCTTGAAGCTACGTTTCTCGAAATGGTCTATTTCTTAGTCAGATGAAGTATGCTCGTGATATTTTAGTCTGTGCTCAACTTTTGGACTGCATCCCAGTTAGCACTCCCATGGTGGTTTCTCAGCATTTATCCTCTGATGGCGACCCTCTTGCTGATCCGATGATGTATCGCTCTCTTGTTGGTGCTCTTTAGTACCTGACTATTACTCGCCCGGATTTGGCTTTTGTAGTTAATTTTATCAGTCAGCTTATGCATGGCCCTACCACTATTCATTTTCAGGCTGTCAAAAGAATTCTCTGTTATGTGAAGGGTACTCTATTAATGGGTCTTCGGTTTACTGCTTCTCCACCATCTGGTGCCATTACTGCTTACTTCGATGTTGATTGGGCAGGATGTCCTGACACTCGTCGTTCCACATCTGGATATGCTATCTTTCTTGGTAGTAACTTGGTCTCATGGAGTGCTAAAAAGCAGCCCACCGTTTCTTGCTCTAGCTGTGAATCTGAGTATCATGCACTTGCCACTACTACTGCTGAGTTTATTTGGCTCACTCACCTACTTCACAATCTTGGTGTACCATTATCTGGACCTCCGTTGCTTTTATGTGATAATCAGAGTGCCATTTTCTTA
>JAOWBN010234327.1:0-12415 GCA_028565015.1 Pinguicula moranensis
ACCTACACTCCAACCCCCCCCCCCCCCCCTCTACTACGTACATTGGCCCTTATTTATAGAATTCCTCCAAGACTAGGTGATAAATATAATAATTTCAATACAATTTGAAAATAAAGTCTAAATAATAATCAAAATCCTAAATTTTAGGATTTGATGTTAATCTTAATCTTCCTCCTCAAGTCTTTAGATATGTGAGCCTTAAATATGATATCTTCGATAAAATCATCAAGTCGATTCGTGTTTATCTGGATCCAGATCGAAATCTGTGGTATTTGCTGATTCATTGAACCTGGACAGTTTCTGGGTAACGACTTCAGAGCGATTTTGCGTCTCTTTTTGGGCCGAATTACGAGTGGACTTCTTCTACAAAGTTGTGATACGGTGTTTGCGCTTTCCATTGGTATATAGCACATCCAAATATGATCTTTGGATATCAACTTATGGCCCACCAACCTAGACTGCGCATAACAGAATAGTTACTGGACAGTTTTACTAACTGAAGTTCAAGCTCGATTTCATCCCCTTTATAATCCGAATCTAGGAACGTGTTCTACCATGAAAGTTGTAGTGTTGTTTCCAATATTTTCATGCATATCTTGTACGTCCATATAAGAAACTCCTAGCTCAAATTATAAATTTTTGAAGTTGGACGTTAATCACTGAAAATTCTGTTCGCACCTCATTCGAAAATCGCCAATTTTATCTAATAATCATTACTTGTACATAAAACACTACCAAAGCATAAATCATACCATAAAATATTAGATCCTACCTAAATGAGTGTAAATCACATAAAACCATCATGAATTCGTCTAAGCAAATATGCACTATTTGATTCACATCATTCCCCTGAATTCTTCATTTCAAATTCAACATTTAGTGCACTCTTTAATTTTTCAATTTCATATTTAGAATGACTGATTAAAAGCATGTCATCTACATAAAGAATTAAAAACATAGAGAAGTTAGATGAATGTTTAAAATATAAGCATATATCATAGCTACTTCTCAAGAAGCTAAGTCCGTCATGAAAGCATCAAACCGTTTATACCATTGTCTTGGTGCTTGTTTTAGACCATAAAGTGACCTTTTAAGCAAACATACACGATCAGGTGTTGCACTATCTTTAAGACCTAAAGGCTGATCCATATAAATTTTCTCTTCTAATTCCCCGTTTAAAAACGCAGTCTTTATATCAAGTTGTTCAAGTTCCAGATTTAAACAAGCCACATAAGCAAGCATCAGTCTAATGGTTTTATATTTAACAACTGGAGAGAATATTACAGTGTAGTCTATTCCTTCCTTCTGAGAAAATCCTTTTGTTACTAGTCTAGCTTTAAACAAGCATGGATCAGAAGCAGAAATTCCTGGTTTAACTTTATATATCAATTTATATCCTATAGTCTTATGATTTTTTGGTTTAGGTACCAAGCACCAAGTTTGATTTTTATTAAGTGAATTCATTTATTCTGACATAGTAGCTTTCCATTTTTCAGAATTATCACACATAACAGCAGAATTATAGATTTCAGGTTCATATACAGCAAGATTGTCACCAACAGAAAAAGCATAATCAATTAATTCAGCAAAATTCACGTACAGGTACTTTCTTAACCCTAGATCCCTTATTAAAGGCAACACTGTACGAGGTGGATGGTTGGGACTGATCAGTTGGAATCTGATCAGGTTCTGAGGATTCCTGAATTAATTCAGGATCCTCAAATTGAACATGTTCCTGTGAGGGAACAATTCTGTCCAGCTCCACCTGAAAAGAAGTCTCCCTAGCCTCCACCTCTTTTGATGTCTCAACAGAATTAAGGGGTAAACAAGGAAAATGGGATTCGTTAAAATCACATCTCTACTAACCAAAACCTTGACACCATGCACATTTCTATCCCATAATCTGTAACCTTTAGTGCCCTCTTGGTATCCAAGAAAAACACTTTTTATGGAGCGGAGTTCTAATTTATCAAACCTTGTATGTGCATATGCTGCACATGCAAACACCCTTAAGTGAGCCAGGTTTTGGTCTCTACCGGATCAAACAAGCTCAGGGGATTTCAAGTCTAAAGCAGTTGAGGGGCTTCTATTTATCAAATATGAAGCCCTGCTCAAAGCTTCTCTGCAGAAAGACTTATTTAAACCAGAAGTTAGAAGCATGCATCTTACTTTATCAAGCAATGTTCTATTCATGCGTTCAGCAACCCCATTCGCTGAGGGGTATATCTAACAGTTCTATGTCTTGTTATTCCAAATTTTGAACACAAAGAATCAAAAGCAGAGTTACAAAATTCCAATCCATTATCAGTTTTTAGATACTTAATCCATTTTTCAGTTTGATTTTCAATAAGTGTTTTCCATTCTTTAAATTTTATATAAGCTTCATCTTTTACTTCATAACAAAAACACCCATACTTTCCTACTAAAATCATCAACCAAAGACAGAAAATATTTAACACCACCAAATGTAGGAATAGGTTCAGGTCCCCAAAGATCAACATATAAATAATCAAGTATAAGATTTGAACAATGCATTCCTTTTGGAAATTTTAATCTATATTGCTTCCCTAGTACACATGCTTCATAAAATTCTAAGTCACCTATTACATGTTTTCCTAGATATCCCACAGAATGCAATGCTTTCAGCCCTTTCATGCTCATGTGTACTAGTTTAAGATGCCAAAGTTTTGAGTTTTCAGAAGCAGTAGTTACGAAAGCACAGTTATTATCACAATCCGTGTGTTTACCATTTAAAAAATAAAGTTTATTTTTCCTAGTTCCTATTAAAACAGATTTGTCAGATTTTACTGGAGTTAGCATACCATTTTTAGCATAGAAAGAACACCCATTTTCTTCTAAGGCTCCTAATGAAATTAAATTTCTCTTTAAATCATGAATGTATCTCATATTAGTCATACACACACGTTTTCCTCCAGTCAAAGATAGATTCACAGTTCCTGTTCCTTCTACTGAACGCACATTATGATTTCCCATGTATACAATGCCTTTTCTAGTTTCATCTAAATCTTCAAACCACCTTTTATGAGGACACATATGAAATGTGCACCCAGAATCTAATATCCACTATTCAGATAAAAGATCTTTACTCATAGTTAGTGCTTCATACAAGTAAGCAGAAACAAACAATGCTTCACTTGTATCATTATAAGTTGAGTCATTTGTAACAACAACATTTAGTTCAGATTTGCGTTTCTCTTTTAATCTTAGCCTATAACAGTCTGAAACTGTGTTCAATTTCTTTTCAATATCTATAATATACCTCATCTTTTTCATTTACATGCCACGGTTGTGCATCATCCTTAGTAAGTTTTCTTTTCTTTTATCCCTTATCTATCTTATCCCTATATTGATTCTTTTCCATTTTAGTCTTTACATTTGCATACAAAGCATTTGTGGAACTCCTACTATTTTTTCAATTTCTCTAGATTTTAATCCAGACATTATAGTTTCAAGTTTTGGTACTGATTCTGCATATTGCAATGCATTCTTAACTACCAGGAAATCATCACTTACTGAATTTAATAAAAGCAGAGCAAGACTCTCATAAGCTAAGTCATGATCGGTTCATTTTAAAGTTTGTAACAATTTGAAAAACTCATCAAGATTCTTAACAATAGTTCTAGTAGAATTCATCCTAAAACAAAATAATGACCATTTTATTTTGATTAAATTTGTTGCAGATTTTGAGGCATACAAAGTATTTAATTTTTCTCCAAAGAACTATAGAATCTTCATCAACATCTATCTTCCTGAGAACATAGTTAGATAAATTCAAAATTATCAGGTTATAAGCATCCTCTTTTATTTCATCTATCCTTTTCTTTGCTTCCTCAGACCATAGATTAATATCTTCTTTAAACGCATAGTGAACCTTATTATGGGACAAAATTGTTTTCATCAGCCTGGATCAGGTACTAAAATCACATTTTCCATCAAACATTGCTATCTCTATTCTGGTAGTCATTTTGACACAGATCAAATTTTTTCAAGTAAAAAATTGATAGACAAGACAGATAAATTTTAGATCATAGATAACAAGTGATTCTACCAGCAACAAGATTATCACAGAACAACACAGAAAAGATTCACAAAGCATGCAAGGACGGTAAGTCCTGTAAGTCACACAATAGTCCATTTAAACTGCGCACGTCAAAAAGCGGTAATGGTTTCAGATCCCAACCTTAATGACTACAAGCCACTAATCTACCGAAGTAAATAAATGGCAAGAAAATTATACCGATCCTAGATCTCTCCAGGATGTTTGAGCAAGGTTGACTCCCTTCTTAGATTTTGTCTCTTCGCACAAATCTAATCAAACGTTCCACCCTCACCGTACCACTTGTTGGGATTTCTGTTGGATCTTTTACATGAAATTTACAATAAACCCGTTAATAGGCATAAAAACAATAAAATTGAAAAACAGTATAAAAATTGTAAAAAAAACACGAGTTAATGTCTGTAGTTTACCGTCTCCTTAAATCCAGTTAATCCACATTGAATTCTTAAATTGGATGCTCTTGTAACTTTGATAACTTTTAGAAGAATACAGTGAATCCAGAGAATACAAGCCCAAGAATACAATTATCGGACAAATTCTCAAAAGTTGGCTAAAAAGGGGCCAAAAATAATGTGATTATAGATCACGTTGCAACGAATCAATCTAACCAATAAGAAACATGTTGGATCTAGTAAGAAACTGCCGGAGAATCAAAAGTTTGCTCGGAGTAACGAAGAACCAGAGAGAAAATTCAAGAAGTCGGGAGTTGAGAGAGAGAGAATCAGAAGTTGTATCGCAACTCCTCGAAAACCAAGTTTATATACCAAGTCATATTGCTCAATCCTTACCGTAGGATTGCATCTAATCAACGCTTCTGATCTATGGAGAATAAGAGCAATTTCGGCCCATTTGATCTACCGTTAAACAAGTGGCTTGGATTTGATTAATTACACCGCTTAACTCCAACCATCCAATCTTGTCAGAAATTGAAGGCTTTAGATGACTTCAAACATTTCACCTTCAACTTCTTCAGGAAGCTTTCTCTGTAGTTGTATGATCAAAGAACTAGGTTTATGGATGAGTTTAAATGAAGCAACTTCCAGGAGAAGCTTCTAGTTTGAGCCATTATATTAAAATAAAAATAGGTGAATACGATGAAGTAACATATTTAGGCGCCAACAATTTTTAGCCGCATGATTATATTTAATTTGACTACCAAGATTAAAAACAAGCCATGTTACACGTGTCATGTTTAACACCAATCGACTTAAAACACATAGGCACTTTAAATTCAATCAAGTTAAACAAGGACAATTAGGTAATTTCTCACAAATTAAATTATTTTGGTAACTTCATACAATAGATCGTTTAGCTATCTTATGATGGTTGGTTCTTCCACTTTTTGTGAGACTTTGTCCCATTATGTAGGTGTTGAGCTGCTTGGTGACCATCTTTGACTTTCTCGATTTCGCATGATATCATACTTTTAGGCTTTGCTTCATCTCTTTTTCTTACTTATGTTTTACTGTGTATGATGTTATTTTAATTGTTAAGCTATGACGGCACCCGTAAAAAAATAAATATACTTTAATGGTTTTTTTTTATCTATCAGATAAGTTTTCAAAGTTGTTTCATCTTGTTTTTGTGATTTGTCTGAATTGTCCTTTTGTCTATTGTGACGTCCTCAAATGTAAGAATTCATTTGGACTAAATTTCTTGAGAAGCTGATCAAACAAAATTGATGGGGTTTTGCATATAATAATGAGCCTGATTGACATCATAAGAAATTTAGGTTCAAAACAATCGATATCATCAGCATAAATTAGGCTACGTCCCACGTAACCTAATATGAAATTCTGGGCTCCGCTCCAATATAAACATGGTTTACAACACTCTTTTTTTGCTTTAATATTTGAGCAACAAAGAATTGACCCAATGGCCAGCACACATCCTAATTCCTTCCCGTGTCGAGCGAAAACGACCCACGTCATTTGGTCTTTGTCTGGTCTTTAGAATTTTTGGAACAATTTGTGCATTGTCATGATGTGTGGTGGATAGGAATCCATGGCTGCCCAAGTTGTCTCTCATATTCCTTAATGCTCACTACCATCCAAAGTTCCAAACATGTCCGAACAAAGACAAACAATGTAACATCACAGCTTTTGTTCCCCGGTGTCTCTCGACTGTGGAATTGGCAAGAAAATCGTCCACGTAATTACATACAATTGATTTGTCTTCGTCAATCTAGTGTAAGAACCCAAGGCTTTCAAATTACTTTGTTTTTTATTATTTCTTTCGACTGTCCGAAAAATGAGGGCAGGGCTTCAACTTCAAAAAGGTACAAGCAAATGGGGACATCAGCATTGCTGGATTTGGGGGACCCATTTTTCTATTTATATATTGTGAAAATTAAAAGGAAAGAAAAGGAATTGGGCAAGTTTAGTAAAGTTGTGATAAGTTTAGATTTCACATTAAACACGTTCTACATATACTGGTAAGGGCGGAGCCAACATCTTGGCTTGGGGGCGAGACCCATATTGTTAGGGGTAAACACAAATTCAGGGGCAAAAATATAGAATTTATACTACAAAAAATCAAAAAAATATGCAATTTTTTTTGGGATAGGGGATGCCCCTTCCCCTATATATCTGTCCTCCTTGGTACGTGGACTAATTGGAATTTTATAGAAGCGGGAAGTGAAGGAGTTCTGATAGTCGAAAGATAAAATCGATCAGGATTATTTCTACTTTATGAAGATCTGGACAAAGATTGAAATCATATAAACAAAGAAAGCATCTGACTAAGTTTTGTTTTCATTGCTAAACAAATGTAATTTGCAGAAGATATTTTAATGGTTGGCAAAGGGGAAAGCAATACTACGCTATTTTTTCAGAAGATCCTGAGCCGTGGATTGAAGGTGAAATTGATAGGAATCTTTGTCGAACTTGTCCCCACACCAATTCGATGATTCAAACACACGATCCAAAAGGAACGAGTTTGTTGTGCTTTCGTCTAAAGACATGTAAACCAACGAGTAGTCACGATTTTTATACCGGAACGCCACCAATCAATTCATTGAAAGTAACTCAAGGAGAAGTTATATGAAGACATCATTTCTCTGGTAAAGAAAAGATAAGTCAGAAACTGATTTAAAACCAAAAAAGAATACTTCTCACAATTTAATCAATAAAATGGAATGTGTTTTTGAGTTGGGGTCGTGCACCCTTTTATAGGGAGAAGGGGGCACGAGTTCTCCATGTTATTAGGTCTCTAATTAGCTAAACAAGACTAGAAAATAACCTACTATAGATAAACATAAAAAAGAAATGGTCTAATCTAATTAGTATCCCATAAGATTTGGACTCTTCATGGCAAATCCTTTTTCACTCCAACTCCTCTTGTCATGCACGTGTAGGACTCCATTGTGGACAAGGTGTCTTCAATTTGTGCCCAAGTGTCTTCAATGTGTTGGACTCTTCTTTTATGGACAATGTGTTTTCAATTTGTTGATTTTTGAAATAGGGCCATGGCTTCTTATTGATCCATGACTTGAAGAAGAATGATGGTTGGGCAGCCTTATCCAATGGGCCATGGGGCCCACATATGGTAGATGGGCCGGGGGGTCCACTTGTACTCCTTGGGCCCAAATATCTTTAAATCTCTTGGCTCTTATGCGTGTAATTGGGCCTTCTTGAAACTTTAATGGATCACTCCTCTCAAGCTCATTCACATGATTCACACCATCATTGGGCTCTTCAACAGGGGCTGCTTGTGGATGCATCTTTCAATGGACGGTCAAGGTGCAACTTGGGTTGCATCAGAAACTACTCAAAAAGCTGTGTATGGTATCCATATTCCTACCGTGAACTTGATGAGATGTGGCGGCTGTTGATTTGTGCAACTAGTCAACTTCCCTTTAAATATCTCGATCTTCTGGTAGGGGTGAGTCCAAATAGAGATACTGACAGTGAGGAAACGCCTTCAGAAACAAGAGAACAAATATCTCTCTCAAGGTCTAAGGGGGAAGACTTATTCTAATAAAACTAGTGCTAATGCCCAAGTAGATAAGCTGCAACTTTTGTAAAGTGCATTTTTGTGGGGGTGGGGGAGCTCGAAGGTAGGAGGAAAATCATTTGGATCTCATGGGACTTTGTTTCCTTACCCCTTGAAGATGGAGGCTTTGGGATAAGAGATGAAGAAGTATTCAACCTGGCATGGCTATGCTATGTTAATGGGCATCACGCATGTTGAGTGAAAGAGAAAGCAATGTGCACTATGGCAAGGCAGGAAATGGAAACAAATTTACCAATGGTGAAAGGATCTGATGCATTTTTACAATCTCTTGAGGGGTTCTAGATAATCATGGACCATGTGCTTGGAGATGGATCTTCTACGAGTTATTAGCATGACAGGTGGTTGCCAATAGGGCAACACTTCATTGTATTTACGAGACTTTATAAGCTGCACTGGATAAACAAGCTAGGATGACTCAGATGGGAAATTGGGAACAAGGACAGTGGATCTGGAAATGTCAATGGTGCCGACCTCTCTTTGGAAGGGAGCTATCATCTCTCCTTATTTAGGGGCAGAGGCAAGGAGACGAGGGGCCTTGGTCCCTTCTGAATTTTAAAAAAAAAGTTTTATGCATGTAAAAAAAATTATTTTTGCCTAAAATAGTCAAATTATATTTATTTTGTATTAATGAATAAGACTCGTTTAGATCAGTTGGTAGATTACAAAGCTCTTAATCGTGGGTCACGTGTTGGATCCCTTTGGGGTGTTTTATAAAGTCTAATTTTTAGAAACCCAAAATAAAATTGAAGGCATTTTATAAATTCATTTTTTAGAAACCAAAATAAGAAAATTGATGTCCTACCGGTAATTGAACCCAGGTCGCTAGATTCAAAGTGCAAAGGCTAACCACTAACCATAGAACATTTATGACAATTTATCAATTCTGATAGATACCTTTTTTCATTTTTTTTTTATTTTTAATATATTTTTTACAGTTCTTTAATATAATTATTTATGACAGTTTAATGTTTTGTTGAATTGGTAGTAAACCAATTTCCAACTTCTTAAGTTGTTTCGACCGTAAGGAAGTCGACTATTGGTGCAAAATTATGGTTACCTATGTATCAAACGATCACAATAATGTCGAATGGTTGCCGTATTCGTGGTAGCTTGTAGGTCGGCAATGCGACTCAAAACTCAGCGTTATTTGCGTAACCTTTTGAAATTCAGACAAATTTCTGATCTAGTGAAGTCCGGCAACAAACGTCTTTTCCTCATCAATACGTTAACCTTAGTAATTATTCTATCGTTTCGATTTATTTGCTTTTCTCGTGCTTGTTGCATTTGGAATCTAGTGCACATTATCAAAACCTTATATTCATAAAGTAAATGCCATTTATCCCTCTTTATTCTATTTTCCAGATATATATTTTTGTTGATTACTCTCTTATTTATAGATTGATTCGAGTTGTTTTAAATCTTATAGTTTCTACCATAACATTTAAACCTACATACTCGATCGGATCAAATTCGATCCGACCGACCCACTGATGTAACCCTAGTTGCACCCGATCTACCAAGCCATGGGGATGTCCAAGTGAAGGCCATGGAAGAGCCTAAAGGTTGCGCAAAGGGGAATGAAATACGTGATCCATTGAGCCTACCCGATGGCCCAATCACACGCCTACTAGCCAAGAAGTTCAAGGAGACGTTAAATTTAATGATCCAAGAAACGTGGGCTCAAAATAGTACATATGGACCCCATGGTTCATTTAAAGCAGCTGAAATGCAATGTTGTAGGGGTGTTTTGCGCAAACCCTCTTATGCTTATAATTGGATTATAATAACTTTTTTGAAAAAATGAAGAGTTATTTTTTAAAAAAATGTGATTATAATTGGATTATAATTTTAAAAAGGCTGCGCAAAACAAGGACGTAATATGTCGACCAGAGGTCGTGATGTAGCGGAAGGTACGACATAAGGAAAAATAACGAGATGGTTTGCATGCAAACTCTATTCAATCACAAAAATCAACAACTACTGTTACAACTATTCGACTCAATATAAATAGATGACATAAAACCCTAAAATAATAAAACCCTAACTTAAGCACAAAGAAACCCTACTACTAACAAAGCCCAAGTGTTTTCAAAAGCTGAAATAAACTAAAATATGAATAATATGATAGTTTTTATTTAAATATAAGTCTCATTTTGAATCATTTTTCTCCGCAAAATATTCGTCCTTGAAATTTTTGGGGATTAAATTTAACCACCAAGATTTCGTCCAAAAAAAATATAGCCATTTCTTCTTCAATTTTTGTTGTATCTAATCCTTCATGCCATGACATAACCGCAAGAGGTGGAAAGTCGTGAATAGAGATAGGCATTTGGGTCGAGTTATATGGGTCTAGCCCGTTCGGCCTGCCAAAAAGTATAAACTGGCCCAGACCGTCCCGTTAAAATATAGGTTGGGTTAGCTCATCCTGTATAACGTAGCAGGCTGGATTAGTCCATTTTTTTGTAATTGACTGGGTTGAATTCAATTTTTCAGCTGTTGTGTTGGCCCGGCCCGTCTCTATTATTTTATTTTACCTTTTTTAAGTTTTTACGGTTATTCAGAATTTAACCTAGCTCTTATTCTCTCTTCTTCGGTTCTTTTTTTTTTATATCTTTTCTCCCCTTTTCTTACAGCCTCAATGCCGCTCTTGCCAAATCTCAAGGTCTCTGCCTTGTGTTATGTCTTATGCCTGTAATTCTTCCGTCAAGTAAGTCTTTTTTTTTATTTCTTGGGTAGTCTGATAAGTCTAAAGATGTAGATTGTAGACTTCCGTCATCTTCTAACTTTTTCAAATTCACATAGTAGTTGAAATAGTCAAAGAACTATTCTATTTTATCATGGTGTTTCTATTAGTATTCAATGCAAAATATTTTTTCAATTTGCCCTTTTGATCCATCAAAAATAGTTTATTGTAATAGAAGGACATTGGAATGACTCATTTATTACGCTTCAACTGCTCAGGAATCCAATAGTATTCAAGATTGTGGATTTAGACAGCAAAATCGTAGATGTTTCTTTCTTTGTTTTTTTGTTTCCTTTTTAATGAAATCATTAACTTTTAATTGTTACCTTGGGGGTTAAGGAGAGGAAATGCTTAAAGATGTCATTTATATTTGGGGGAAGAATTAGTGAACGATTGCTTTGAGAATTATTGTTGTAATATTGCAGTTATGTGTTTTTGCCTTTTAGATGTGGAATACATGATTTTACTGATTCAAAAAGAAATTGTTTTCTTTAAATCAGCAAGTATATATTTTTTCTCGTTGGCTACTGCAAGTATAAATTACAATAAACAAGCATTCAATTTAAATGGCATAAAATCATGCAAATGGACAAACAGTGTGATGTGCAAAATTTTGTCAAAATCATTACTTGCGTTCTAATCCATTATAACCAAAAACATGTAAGATTTGTTTTTATGTATATCAAGGCTAGTAAAAGTCCTACTGGGATGTGTAAGATTTGCCATTTTACATGGTTATGAATCAAAAAAATTTAAGGAAGTGGAATTTTCAAAACGTGTAAGATTCGCCTTATTTCTTGAAATGAAAGAAATGCTTTCATTTAGTTTCTTGAAATTTTCAAACTTCAGTTGCCATTTTACATGGTTATATAAATGTTTCCTTTGTCATTCTACATGGTTATGTGATAGCATTTATTCTTGAATGTTTCCTTTGTCATTCTACATGGTTATGTGATTATATCACATGTAATAATTGCAACAGGTTTGTCAAAAGTATGGATCGTGTTCTTGAAGAAGAGATTGATATGAATGATACTTTGGAGGAGATTAATGAAATGGATCTTCTTCTACAATCACAAGTAAACACGACCTCTGTTGTCTCAAAAAAAGAAAAGAAACTCACTTCTGATGTATGGAAACATTTTAAAAGATGTGAGGTTGAGGTAGATGGCAAGAAGGTGATCAAAGCTACCTGTATTTATTGTAAAAATGAGCACAATGAAAACTTAGCAACTAATGGTACTGGCACATTGAGGAGACATGTCAAAAAATGTCAACAGAAGCATTGTGGTATAAATAGTTCCAATTAATCAACACTACATTTCAATGCTACTGGACAAATAACTTCTTGGCGGTATGATCCTAAGGTATCGCGGGAATCTCTAGTTAGGTTAACTGCATTATGTGATTTGCCTATAAATTTTGGAGAGAATTCTCTTATGAGAACCACATTAAAGGATCATTTAACCCATCATTTACCACAGTTAGTGCACACACGATTAGACGTGATATAATTGAATATTATGAGAAACGTGTGACTGCATTGAAATCGGAGTTCACTACTTCCAAGTTTTGTGTTG
>JAOWBN010234338.1:0-12415 GCA_028565015.1 Pinguicula moranensis
TGTTTGTCCTCCTCTGGGAAAACAGGAACATGATCTAGACAATCTAATTCATGATGACTCTTCATGGCTTAGGAACTAGCTGTTGGACTTATCCCCTCGGAATAAGGAGCCAGCGGCAACACTGCACAACCTAACTTGAATGAAAGTGTTCAAACTAACTATTCAATATTGAAAAAAACCTATTATAGAAAAAATTGGAGTTGCTTTGGGTGTTTGCAAGAAGATAGATAAGTGTTCAATTCAACATCGCTATCTGGAAGTGACTATGATGTTGATTCAACACGAGTACACTCCAGTCATACCAGAACAGCTGTGCATTATAATGGATGGGGTGAAGATTACACTATTCATTAAGGAGTTCAGTAGAGAGGGATTTAACTCCTTGTAGCCTCTGCCAGATGATGGAAATGACTCAAAAGAATCAACAAGGATGCTCTCAAAGGATAACTTTGTTGAGGACTTTATGGCTAACCTACATAATAGTGATTTTAAGACTACTTACCCTCAACAAGAGAAACCTAGTTCTAATGCCTTAAATGTAGAATTAACCAAGACAGGTTTGGTATTAAATGACACTATGCCTATCCCCTTTGCAAACTGCTCAGGGAAGATATGTGGTTCTTTAATGTATGAGGAAGACATAATTCCATAAATGAATGAGGCTGCTTTCAAGGAATCAATCATAAAGACACCTCTTATTGGTATGTTGGTGACACATCAAGCGAACACCAAAAAATGCTGGTCAGAATGGGATGAAGGGGCTTTGATAAGACTAGCTTCTGAGAGAGAGCTTATATATTTGCAGTGAAAGAGAGGATCTTACAGGTTACATGTATACTGCCATCTCTACAAGGATTGAGTAGCAAAAAGAAGCCAGACTCTGATTCACAAACAAATATTTCAAGCCTTTCGCATGAAGCTGATCCTAATCTTGCTACTATGGATGAAGATCTAAGTGATAAGATTGTTAGCATGGGAACAGTTGTTGAGACTGAGATCTTGCATGGAACTAATGTGAGCCAGGACTATCAGAATTTTGACGTCCTTCCTTGATGTGATATGAGTCAGGCCGATAAGCTTTGTCCACTGGAATCTGTTGCAAATTAGAGGAGTATTTATGAGTTCCCACCTCTAGCTGGAAACTCTCCAACTACTAAGAAAATCTCAAATTAAAAAAAAAAAAAAAAGGTTGGTGTATTAACCAGAAGCTAGACAAAAAAAAACAGGCAGATGGAGATGCATCTAGAGCATAGGCCATTCTAGACATTTGGATAGGAGATCTGCAACCTCAAAAATATAATATAGAGCATTCAAATAACTTGAATGATGAAGCAGATAAGGTTATTGAAATTGACATAGAACTAGGCCTAACTCATTGTCAGAATCCAAAATTAACTCATCAACACATTGTTCACATGAATGGCCAAATGAGGAAGTCCCATAAACCTATAACACCAGGTAAGGGAAAGAAAGTAGAGGAATGTCGTCCTAAATGAATATCATAATAGATAATATTAGAGGCTTAGATAGCCCAACAAGGAAGAAAAAACTAAGAGAGTTTATACTGAAGGATAAACCTGACTTCTTGAGCATTCAAGAGACCAAGCTAGAGTGGATGACCAAAAAAGTATGTGCTAGATTATGTATGGATAATAACTTTAAATGGATGCACATGGGTTCAGTTGGCCAATATGGGGGGCTATTATGCATTTGAAAGAAGCAAAAATTTCACAGCACCTCAGTCTTCTCGGATACAAGCATACTTGGAATAACTAGCTTTTGGCATAATGAGGAGAAACCAGCTAATATAGTGAATATTTATGGACCTAAAGATATGCACTCAAAGATAAATCAATGAAAAAAAATTAAGGAGTTTATTACTGGCAAGAAGGGCGAAAAATGGTATCTTATGTGGGATTTTAATGCCATACCGCTCTACAAAAATGGTATCATTCAAGTTGATCCAAAAGACTACAAAATACACGGAGATCAGGCAGCAACAAGAAGGAACCATGAAGCATGAAGTGTGCTTAAGATGTCCACTAACAACCCCTGCTCACCATGTTCTTATTTTTAAACAGGTATAGTAATAGGCATTTAATTACAATTGAATATGAACAACCTAGTAACCGCTACAATTATTATACAAAAAAAGGCTCGCTCAGGTTTCGATATAAAAGCTCATGTGTTGTCCTGTGTGTGGACACATTTCACTTTCAAACAACATGACGAACCGTAAGTATCGCATTTCTCTCTGGTCCACAGTAGAGTATGTTGCCTGCTACGGCAAATATTCTACGTTTCATTGTAGCACGAGTTTTCTACTGCGTTATAAAGTAAGAAAATACTAAACTTGACTTTGTACTCCAGTTTCTCTATAATCTAGCTAGCATGCAGTCCAAATAGGCCAAGATTAGTAAATTTGTAGTTTTCGATAAATTTGTCAATGATACTACTAAGAAGTTTTTCGATGCAACTTTGGGAGTTTTAAATGTTATTGGGGAATGAGGATTTTCTTCTAAATGCATGCCTATCATAGGAAGTCCATTAAGAATAGATATTGAACGCAGTTTCTTAGAACTCCAGGGATTATGCCCCAAATGTGGTGAGCAAGTTTTATGCTAATCTTGATGTTTTGAATGATTTCAAAGTATATGCTAGGGGAGTTTGCATGTCGTTCAGTCCCATTGAGATCAATAAGGTGTTCAGCTTCAGTCATTCGGATAATGATGAGTTCTCCCAATTTAATGAGGAACCCAAATTTAGCCAATGTTACTCAATTTTTGTATGCACCTAGGATGATATGTAAGATGTCCACTAGTCCACAAATGCTGGAACTAGGGGTTAACAAGGTAGACTATCACTATAGCGTCCTGATGTGCCATTTGTTTTTCTGCACAAGGATGATCCAACCACGCACGCTAGAGGCATGAAATTGAATATGTTGTTGCTCATTTATGTGATAGAAACTGGGCTTAGCATCAACGTGGGCAAGGTTACGTACAAAGATGTCCTGAAAGTTTGGCTTCATATTCTCTGCATTTCCCTTACCTGATTACTTCCATGTGCCTGAAAGCTGGAATAGCCTTGGCTGAGGATGAAAAGTTATTCTCTCCTGCTCTGTACATCACTCCAACTCTGCTTAGTAAGCTAGGGACATGTTCTGATAAAAAAATGTGATGCTTGAGGCCACTCCAAAACTGTCCATTGTACCTAACAATGTGAAGGCAAAAGTAAAAAGCAAACTTGTAACCCCTTTGATGCCTTTGCCGAAACCAAGACATAGACATAAGTCCAAATGTCCAGTCCGAGCGAAGACCTCAGCTGCAGTTGGCGCAACCCCAAATCAATGGGAATCTTTTATGGAGCACTCTTACTATTGTGTTGTTTTGATCTACACGAACATGGTCATGATGTCATTAATGAAGGCATCCAGTTCCCAATTGGTTTGCTGTCACCATCATTGACCTTCACTCCATACGCAGCACCAAGCGAGGCACGTACTATAACAAGAAATTAAGATGATGATGGAGACCATACCTACAACTTGGAGGGGTCAGAATCCTAATTTGAATGATGCATGGCCATGACTGCCTTTAGGGGAGAATTGCTTTCATTTTCCAATTTCTATCACATGGGGCAGTGCTTGTCAAGTTTTAAGATGGGATGTTCAAACTATGGTTTTACCTTCTATTGATATAATTGTCTCGATTTTTGTTTGTTCTAATGTTTGTAGTGGGTTTCGTCCAAATACAATAGTATGTACCCTCTTGTAGTTAGAATACCTAATACAACAAGATATTTGATATTCTCTTGAAACTCAAAATGGTATTAGAGCATAAAACATTTCTGTTGTGCATCGTTGGCCATCGCCGTCGCTAGCTATCCACACCGTAATGGGTGCTGCCAGAACTCCCTTGTCTTCCTCGTAACAGTGGTCCAATCCAATTTTTTGAATTTGGCTCCAATCTGAAAGATCTAACTTTATACACGGCATTTTTGGGACTTTCACATCGAGTTCCTCTACTGTCCCGCCGCCTCTGCTTCGACGACTACCACAATTGAACTCGAACCCCTGAGCTTATCCCGGTAGTCCTGCCCACACGCCATTGTGTCGCCTGCACTGCCCAAAAAAATAGTTTTTAAAATCCGCTCCACTCTACACACTCGTGCTATTGGTTTGTTGATATAAGTTGTGGATTGTTGTTTTTTCATAGTTTTGGGTGTTTGTCACTTGTGCTTTATCGATGGAGTTGATAGTATGTGCCTTACAAGACACTCTAGGTTCAGAGGCGCAGGTATTTTGGTGTGTGGAGTGATGGGTTTGGAACTTTTTATTATTGATAGAAGTTGTTATTGGAGTTGCTTACGATGACGGAAGAAAATACTAGTAACAAAGTAGGGTTGGCTACCTAATAGCAGCATTTGTGCTCATGACAACAATGCATGAATTGTTTCTATTCTTCTAATCATTTTGCAGTGTTTAAGCCTTAATGGTTGCAGCCTGGTGTGATCCATGGATTCAGCTAAGAAGTCAGCATTACCCCTTAATCTAAGTTGCCATCATCGGGCTACAAGCTTCAAGAACACAAAAATCAGACTTTGCAACAAGAAGAAGGAAGAGGATGAATCTCAAGTGCTAATGTTTCAAAGTTCAAGACATCTCTTGCTCTTGCTGAATCTAAGAATCAAGAACTCAAGTTCAAGTCCATTATCATCCAAGGAATGAGCATATAAGTCTAAATGACAAAAATCAGAAGCTGCAACAAGAAGGCAGAAAGTTCAGTTTGCAGAAGAAGAAAAAAACAGAAAAAGAGCAGCAGAGCCAAGTCGATCCCGAAGTGTTTTCCATGGACTACCATAAGTGCATCTGAGTGATTTATCATTATATACCTAAAGCCGAGTGTTCACATGAAGCTCAGGTACACACTGAAGCTCTGATACATGGATCTCATCAGACTAGAAGATCAGGAAAAAAAATCGAGAAGTGATGAACTCAACCAGCATGCAGAGCAAAGAAAAATCTGTTTTGATAGTTTTTCTGGTTTGATAAAGATCATGGATTTTTCTATAAGTCTTCAGGTGTTCTCCTACACGTACTACTATACAACCTACAGAGAGAGAAATACAAGCCACGTTCAAGGAAAATCTGGAGCAAAACTTAGTCAAAACAGATTCCAAACAGATTGAGACAACTTTCTTATCCATGGTTAACAAATCCCTATTTTCAAGGGATCTGTTACTTGTATTTCATTCATCTGTTTTGACCATCTGTTGGTGTATAAAGGAGAGGCGTGACAAAAGTGGAAGGTAAGTAGAGTTAGGGGACAGAAAAACATTGTACTTTTCCTTCGAAAATTTCAGAAATACGAAGTGCAGAAAATCTGCATCCAAGGAGAGCAGATTGTTTCTCTATGATCCTGTCTGCTGATACATTGCTGGTTCTCCCAGTTATGCTAGGCTAGATCTATCATTATTTTGCTAATCTGAATGTCCTGAGACTGCCTAAACAAATTGGTGAGGTGTAAGTTCAGAAAAACAAGACATTGGTATTAATTTTCAGTTTGTGGATACACTTGTGCATGTTTCTGTTTTTGTTGTTCTAGATTGGCCATCTGAATTAACAGGGACTGAACTGACAGCTAGTAGGGACTTAGAGGGGTGATTAGTTCATATAAGCCTTATGTGATAGCAACTTCTTCAATCAAAGAGGGCGGTTAATCTATTTCTTTGAAGAAGCAACAAGAAAATCATGTGCAGGGATTCAGTTGGAACTCTTAGAATCAGACACTTAATGAGGTTTCATTAATCTTAATGCGGCTCTGATTATAGAGTGAATGTGTTAACTACCTGGTTAGGAGTTAGGACTGCAAGAAGAGAAGCATTGATTTAAAAATCACACATTAAGTACCATTAAAAATAGATAAATGCATCTATGATACGGTTAACTTGATGGCATGTTCTCAGGGATTAAAGTTCAGCAGAAGCATGTTCCTCCTTTGATATTTCACCTGGACTTCATCATTGATTTGATAGTTGTCGTTTCAGTATTTATTTGCAGTAGAACCCTCCCCATCTTTTATATGTTTTCATAGCAGCAAATCAAGGCCAGAGCAGTGAAGAATGCAGCACCTTTCCCTGTGAATTCGACCCTGATCTCTCCACTTGACACACCTTAGCTCAGGATAATCTTGAGGTAGTTTTCCATCCACGACACTAAAGAAAACAAGCCATCAAGTTGGCGCCGTCGCCGGGGAAAAGAAATTGTGTTCTGTGCTCTTTGATTTTTGTGCTGACAAGTTACTGTTTTATTGAATCTTTCTTTGTGGATGGTTGTCATATGCACAATCAACCACCTACTTATAATCTTACCTTTGACAACGAGCCAAAGAGGTTATTTCACAAGAGAAAGAGACAAGCAAAAGCACAAGAGCAACCACTTTCAACAAGATCAGCAGAAAGTGCAGCAGACTGCATTTTTGATCCTGGGGAGGAACCTGCTGCTACTGAACCAGATATGGCACATCCTAACCAACAAACCTTGAAGGAATTGACTGCTCCTGACTATAACCAGTAGGAGACAGCATTGCAATACCCAGATCCACCTGCTGGAACAACTTTTGAACTCAAATCTGGACTGATCAATCAGCTACCATCTTTTGTTGGTTTGGCTAGAGAGGATCCTATCAGGCATTTGTCTGAATTTCATGCCATTTGTACGAGCATGCAGCCAAGAGGAGTGACTGAGGATGTCACCAAGCCGAGATCCTTCCCATTTTCTTTAAAAGGCAATGCAAAAGAATGGTTCTACTACCTCCATCCGAATACTATCACCACTTGGATGCAACTGAAGAAGCTGTTTTTGGAGAAATATTTCCCTGCTACCAAATAGAACAAACTAAAGAGGGAGATTAGCAATGCTGAACAGCTGTTTGAAGAGTCTCTATATGAGTACAAAAATAGATTTAATCGCCTAGTAGCTAGCTGTCCTTATCATGGATTCAGTGTGCAGGATCGGGCCCTCTATTTCTTTAATGGACTTTCAGTCACAGATAGCGCCTGGTGAACGCTACATCTGGGGGGAGCTTGCTGAATAAAACTGCTGATGAAGCTGACAGCATCCTAGAGGAGTTGGCTGGGAGTTCCAGGCATGAAAGCAGGAGGGTAGCAGCAAAGAAACTGAATGTGGAAGATGCTGGAGACAGTCTAGTGTTGAGGAAGGTTGAGGTTGTGGAGGCTGCAGTGAGGAGGCTATTTCAGAGAGATGAGAAGGCTATTGTTGTTGTCTGCCAAATCTGTTTGCTGACTGATCATCACACGGATCAGTGTCCCACACTGCAAGAAGAATCAGGAACTGAAGTCTGCTCCATGGGATTCCAATCCCGCGACCTAGTACTGTAGCAGAATTGTGACCACTTTTTAATCCGATCGAAAATGAGTGGATTAAAATTGGGCAAAGTAATCCTACAAAGGACATATCTAATGCCCTTACAACTTCCATTAATTACATCATAATGTCATTATTTCTCTGTCTTTCCGATGGACTCTTCTTCTTCTACCAATTTTGCCCGACAAATTTCATCTGCTTCCATGAATTTCTTCTTCTCGTCTCATCGTGAATTTTCCCAAGCTCTAATCGTTGCTCCAAAAATAGAAATGTTTAATAAACTTTTTTTGGCTTTTGATTCGATGTTTTTTTTGCCCTAGTT
Organism: Pinguicula moranensis; assembly: GCA_028565015.1. NCBI lineage: Eukaryota > Viridiplantae > Streptophyta > Magnoliopsida > Lamiales > Lentibulariaceae > Pinguicula > Pinguicula moranensis. The sequence goes on from JAOWBN010234338.1 coordinate 7,710, forward strand.
TTGATTCAGTTACTTTTGATTCGGTTACTTTTGATTCGTTAGGTTTTTTCAGCTAACCACCAAAATGTTTATGACGATTTGGTGAAATTTTCAGCTATGATTTTTATACAGAGAGGAAGAGACAATCTGCTATGTTTTTGTTGCAGGGAGGAAGAGGAAATTTGCTGATTGTCTCCTGTAAATTCTGTAATCTTCTTAAATCCAGAACACTTCCATGGCTGTTTCCTTTTTATCTTATCCCCTTTTGCCAACTCAAACACCGAAATTACATGCTCTCATTGTTAAAAATTTCATTATGATACACATTGTATCTATTGAGAATGATCTACCTGCACCCATAGTGGCTCTATCCTGCATTTTTCCCACATCTTTGCAGACACTGTCCAGTACAGACATGAAATCTCATAAGATTACAAAGATTCGGAAAGGATGAGCCTCCTCTTTTGCCGCGTTGCCATGAAAATACTCGGTCACTTCTTTCACTAGGGATAAGGCCTTTCTTTCCTCAGTCGTGATTTTGTTGATTTCTTCAGCTACCTCATTGAGAAACGCTTTCATCGAAAATAGCTTCGAGAAGTTTAAGGAAAAGGCGATTGTTCTTCAATTCTTCACTGGCTTCCTGTATGCATAACAGGACTTTACAACTCTAACAAAGAACTTAAAAATAGCGATGGGTAGGGACTTAGCGCGTTTTCCCAGGGTAATTATCAATTCATCCTTTTCTACTTGAAAACTTTCATCAAACCGTCGGGGAAGATGATTTTACAATGTTTATTGATGTGTAAAATGGACATTTAAATATAATTGATAACATGGATCTAGTAAAATACTTTCTAATAACTGCATTATCAAACAACATATAACTAGATGCAATCTGGACACCATGGAAAAGTGTATACCAAACAATACGAAGATTAATCAATCTGACAAAATGTACGATGTAATACTTTTAGGCGGATTAAATCGTCTGGCTACCAAACTGGCCCTAAATATCCTGCCATTCCGTGCCAACGAGATAGACCAATTAGCACTCACCCACATTGCAAAACAGATCTGTCTCAACTCCTTGCTCATAACATATCCCATATAAACTAAGAGGTGCATAGTAGGATCCTGATGACCAACATATGGCAAGAATAACAACTAACCAAAATGTAAAGATCACCTGCGCTGCATCATCTTGGGTACGACTTCCTCCTCTATTGTACCTGGCGGAGAAAACTTTGAACAAGTAAGATCTATTCCTTTCCTGAGGTACCTCTTGCGCTCAAGTGGGAGATCGCAGGAAGCCAGCATCATGAGCTAGTAGTAGGTGAAGATGAAAACTTAGAATTGATATAAGCTGAACCCATCGAGTATTGTATTATAGTAAAATAGTTCTCGCACCACCATGAAACGGACCACCTGTGCTGTGATTTTGGTGCCTTCTCCCAGCACCACTAGCACCTCCACGACTCTTGGATTTGCCAAACCCCACAAGGGGCATGGTAACTGGATCCAATGGGATCCTTCCCTTCCATGTTTGATCTAAGATACTAAAGAGAGTATATTGATAGAGTTCCCTTGATCAACCGAGATGCTTCTTACCTCGAAATTGCCTATCCTGGCCGTAATTGTATTGGGAGGTCGATTGGAATGTCTTTTTTCCCGAAGTGCACCTCAACCATAGCTTGGGTAGGCATTTGTGTTGCGTTTGGGCCCAATCCTCCATGGGTGGCCTTCTTTCTGTTCCTTGTAGAGATTTCCCCCCACAAATTCCCAATGGTCATGTTGATGGTTGGTACGGTAGCACCTTTCTTATTTTTTGGGTTGCTTTCCTTCGAGGGAAGGGTTTTTCCGGGTTTTTTCAAACAAATTTTGTCTTCCATGATGGTGGTTTTGCTTCTTCCCTGGTGGGGTGCTTCATCATCTTAAATTTTATAGTAGAAAGATTTTCTCAATTGGTATGAGAAACATTCTCACGAATAGTGTCAATGATGAAACCAAGGAAAAATGTGAAATAGGGATGTGTGTGCTCCGCACAATTTTCTTGATTTACACCATGCAATTTTCGAAGAGAAGAGATACAAAGAAATAAGTGATAGTATAATCGACTATATTTCCTAAGACTTGTTTTTCTTTCATATTATCCAATCGGTCTATTTATAGAGTACATACAAGGTACATCGCTATTTGTACGAAGACATGACCCACTTGTGGGTGATTGCAGTTCTTTGTTATCCCTTCTATCGAGTGCGCAAGTAGATAGCTGTATCAGGCGATAGTTGTTCTATGGGGGGTGTATGTGCTCGCCTCGAAGGACTTATGAGTATGCAAAGTCATTCCTCATCTGGCTCGTATGATGTGATGGCTAACTGCATACCCTAGTTGTGGGTGGTGTCCATCAAGTCCCTTTCGGGGAAACACATATGTCCATCTCAAAGAACTCGTCGTTGGTACGAGGTCATTCATCTTCAAGTCCATGTGATGCAAAGGTGTGAGGTAAATTCCTCGAGGCACGGCTAGTCTTCAAGACGGCTTACGTACTTGGCAAATCTCCTCCTCTTGGCAGTGGATGAGCTTGACACATGATGAAATTTTTACCTATTTTTTCACTGACTCACATTATTTTATTCTCCACCCTTCCAACAAATCCAACAATAAAACCTTTTTTACGGGTTCCCATTTTTAGCTATGCTTTCAATTTTCATGATCATTTAATCAAAATTCTTAGACAGAGAATCAATCAATGTATAGTTTGAAACAATTTCAACAATAAACTTTCAATGAAATCCAACACCTCTTTAACCACAACAAGCTTACTGTGAACAAGAACAACATGGATTTCAGCTAGTGGCCATCCAAATCACATAACGCAGAAATTGATCTCACTTCTCAACATTTTTCCTAAACCTTATGCTGCGATTATACTTGTGCCTATGGAAAATCCAATAGTTTGAGATCCAATAAACATTGCACTCCAATAATTTGAAAAAGCAGATGCATACATACACACACCTATGGATGGAGATAAGCACCGACGGATGCTGTTAGAGCACCAGGGTGCAGGCTCACTTAGAGGTAGGTAAATGGGGTGGGGCAAATGGGCCCGGCCCGGATCGACCAATTTTTTACGGCTGGCGGTGGTTATTTTGTGAAAACGGATGGGCAAAACCTGCTCATTTTTTGGGTGGGCTGATCGCGGGCTCAATTGTTTTGCCCTTGGTTTGGCCCGCCAACCTCACTCCTTAATTTTTGGAGAAAAAATAATTAATAGTGTAAAATTTAAGCATTAATAGAAACCATAATCGACATCTTCGTCTTCTTTAAATAAAATACAGTGTAAACAATATATTTCTAAACATCTTCATCTACTTCATGATATTAAATTTTAATGAACGACCATATCGAAAAACAAAGTGAATATATTTTTCACCTTCTTCCTTCTCCACAATTCATCCTAAAATGTTGGAAAATCTTCAGATCGAAGAAACAAATTCCCAGAATTCACCCTTTTCTTCAAAGAAACCGCTGGGATCAGAGATTTGTCCTTCAAATTTCAAGAACATGCCTTTTTCTTCAAACAAGTAGCCAAGACCGAGAATTGTCGAAGAGAGATGAGTAGATGCAAACCTAGAGGCGAAAACTTAATTAATTTTTTTGAAATTTGACATTTCTCTACACTAATTCCACGTAGGGCGGAGGGGGGCGAGATACAAACCTAGAGGCGAAAAGAGCCGTAGGAACAACAGGACTGAAGAACGGAGTTTGACAGAAGATGGAAAAAGTGAAGTATGATCTTTAGTGATATATACCGTATTAATACTTGTATATTTATAGATAGAGTTTACATTATATATAACTAATTACTTGGAGATAAATCTCCCCAATTACAAATCTTCCAAAGTTACAATCTTTCCTAACTAATTTCCTTGATTCCAGGATTGTGATTGTTGTGATTATAGCTAACATCCCCCCATAAGCGAGAGGGTGGCATGGCCACCATGAGCTTGGTCCGAAGAAAATAGAAACGAGTAGTACCGAGACTCTTGGTGAAAATGTCAACGATCTGATCATGAGTGCTAAGATGATGAATCACAATGTCATTACTGAGTACTTTTTCTCGAATAAAATCATTATCAACCTCAATATGTTTCGTTTTGGCATGAAACAATGGATTAGATGCTAAAGTTAGAGCACCAATGTTGTCACATCAAAGTACTGGACACTGAACAAGGGAAATTCAGAGATCACGAAAAAGTATTCTGATCCAATATAACTCAGCTGTAGTGATAGGCATAGCACGGTACTTAGCTTTCGTACTGGACCTAGTGACAACAGATTGTTTCTTGGTTTTCCACGGTATAAGACAAGAACCAAGAAAAATGCTAAAACCTGTAGTCGACCGATGATCATGAGGGTCCCAGGCCAATCTGAATCACAAAAGGCTTGAATCTGCAAATCACCACGAGTGTACCACAGGTCAAGGTCGAGAGTCCCTTTTAAGTACTGTAGAACACGCTTGGCAGTATCCCCTATAGCTTGTGACGAGCTGTGCATAGGTTGACACAATTGATTGACAGAAAAGGCAATGTCAAGTCTAGATAATGTGCAATACTTAATAGCTATCACTGTCTGACATTATAGGGTATGTTAGTTTAGTGTGACCTAGAGCATTGTGCTCTTGTTAGTTTCATGTATACTGGATGACTAAAATCATCTTGTTC